>OOFH01110512.1:0-10849 GCA_900323355.1 Merlangius merlangus
TTCTACATTCAGTGAGGTTTGCACCGCCCTCCTTTTATTTTTGACTCTTCCCGTCACGGTTGCAGCCTGTGAGCGTTCATTCTCGAAGTTAAAACTAATTAAAAACCACTTGAGGAGCACAGTAGGACAGGAGAGACTGAGTGGACTTGCCATGTTGTCCATTGAGAATGAGAGAGCAAAGAAAATGGACGTACAGATTATCGTGGACGAGTTCGCGGAGCGCAAGGCTCATCGCATGCCCTTCAAATAGTGGTGAGCAGGCCTATATAAGCCTACAGTAAATTGTGTTTGTACGTGAACATGTGGGTCTCTGTGCCAGTTTTACTAAATTTATATTGATATAGACTACTGTGTGATAGTTGATATAGCCTACTTAAAGTGGCAAAGTGCTGAACTGCTTTTTTGTTGTTTTAAGGGGCATGTAGCCTAATGTTTTTGTTGTTCTCTTGGTTTGTTACTTCATGTCCGTTTGATGGACTTAAAAATGACGTAGTTGTTCTCAGTGGTACTGCAGCGTGTAATCCTTGCTGTTGCGGGCATGTGTATGTTGTAAAATGATGTTATGAGGTTTATTATTTGGGTTTACAGGGCCCGGTCATGTGCCACGCCCCCGGCCCGGCTCTGATTCGTTCCGCTACTGGTCTACGTATATCCCGGCTGGGAGAGGCTGCCATTGTGAGGGTTTTCAAAGAGCATTTCCCCTGTTAAATATTCCACCAGAATAAACGGCTGGCTGCCAATGGTTCCATCGTGGTCTCAATCACACAACGCAACGAGAGAGTACCCAACCGCTACACCTGTTTGTCAGTCCAGAGGCCTTGATCCACCGCTCAAGGACACGCTCAGCCGCCTTCATCTTATGCAGCTCGACGGTGTACCAGGGTGCTGAGCACAAGAAGGAGACTGACCTGGTTGTTAAAGGGACGTGGAGGTCCAGGAGACTGCTCAGGGACTGGTTGTAAAAATCCACTTAGTCAGTAACAGAGAGGCAGTCATCAGAGCCAGAGGAGAGAAGTCAGAGATACAGGGCCAGGGCATCCGTGTTGATATTTTTCATGTTTCTGAAGTGGATCTGTCGCTTTGGTTTGGGTTTTGGGGGCCGGTAGATGAGGAGCACAATCATTGGACTAGGGGGTTTACATTTGAATGCAAGACACTCGCAGGAGAGAGTTATAGGTAGTGGGATGAGGGACAACTCCAGGTCCTGTCGGTGGATGACAGCTAGGCTTCCACTGCGGCCAGTGCTGCGGGCTGCTTCCAAGTAACTGTACCCGGCTGGGCAGGCTTCATTAAGGGCAGAGTAGACCTATGGCTGGTGCCAGGTTTCTGTCAGACACATGAAATCAAGTCCTATCTCCCTGATGTGCTCTTCAATCAGGTTGGATTTGTTGTTGATTGAGAGATAAAAAGTTTGAATTTGACCAATGACTGTGGGATAAATCTCTGTACAGGTCGCAAAGCATTAAAATCCACTCCGCCCATTCTGGAATCCACTCCAAGAAGTCTATCCAGCCAAGAGTGTGGAGATCTCACGTTTTTGTCCATGCTGGAGTGCAGAGAACTTGCGGTATTTCCTGTGTTGATGTTAGCTTGTAGCAGAGGAGCTGTGATGAAGTTTATGGACTGTGAGTTTTCGGCCGGAGCCTCTATGAATGTAGAAAGGGCGGCGGAAAAGTCAGAGCTTGTTGATGATGGGGTTGTTAAATCCAAGAGTGGTTGCGGGGTTAAGTTGGCGGAGTTGCGAGCTGGAATAGGGAAACATCATGCTTGCCAAGCTTTACAAGGAGGGATTCTGCTGGCCAGACAAGCGTTACCTCCTGGTACTGGAAGGTGGTGGAAGGGAGGAAAGTTGTCCGGCAAGGTGATATAGATGATTGGAACCAGAGGGCTCTTTTCCCGGTGGGGCAAAGATTGACAGCTGGAAGACGTCTGAAGCAGGTAGCTGCTTAGCTACCCAGCTAACAACGCTGGTGAGTCTTAGGATCAATGTCCCATAAAACTTGTAGGGCTCGTAACAATAGCTAAAAGTGCAAAAGCACAGGAAAACTATTTTAACAGTCACAAAAATTGAAAAAATCGTGAGCAGAGAAGCGGCGAACAAACAACGCCAGCGTCCTCTCTTACCTCTTCTACCATCCTGTCTTTGAGAAAGTAATTGAATATGTGAGAGGTCATTCCTCCTTCTGAGTGTGCTTCCTATTTAGGCCCAGTGTACACCCTGCTGTCCACAAGCAACCCCCGCCCCTCCCCATATGGATATGGAGAAATGTTGCAACGTCCCAGTGGTGGTGGTGTCACATGAAAGAGGGCATTCAAATATACTACAATGACCAAATAGGTGGCCGAAGCCCTAAAGGAAGTGATGCAATAGGTGACTGAGTCGAGGACATTAACAAGTAAGCTATAGACCTGGGGTCTCTTTTATATCAAATGTCTAACATCATTACACGGGTACATAAAATAACATAATTGATAAAGACAATGGTTTTATAGCCATGATTTAAATGGCATGCAAGCTGCTGGTTACAGCGTCCATAGCAACCGTCATAGCAACCATGTTATTATATTTCTGTCGAGACCTGAAATATTCTTCGTCATAACTGTCAAACCAAACATCCTTCACATTCACAGAGCGAAGATTATGAAAGTAAAATGCACATTTCTCTAATAATGTTTACATAAACACTTTTAATGGCGTAACCATACTAAAGTATAATATTTTCCACCCAGAATGAAAAGAATGTCTGCCATTTTCCCAGAAAAATATCCTAAAAATGATCCAATAAGAAAGATAATCACAGCGTCTATTAGTGCAATAGTCGGGTTAATACAGGAGTGAATGGGCTGCTGGAGCAAGAGCTTAGATCGGGCGCAGAAAATCAAGCCCGATCCGACCCGAGCCCGTGCACGTTTTGTCAGAGCCCGGCTCGGCCCGACGCATTAACTGTAATTATGAGCCCGAGCCCGATTTCAAACCGACATTTTTTCGTAATACATGGACTGTTATATCTGACATTCTCAATTCAGAGTTGTTTAACTTCGAACTACAGAAATCTATTAAGAATTATCTAATAAATAATGCAACAAGGACGAAGCATGTAAGTGTGCTGTTTAATTCAAAATGGAATTGATTGCAAAAAGATCTGAATGAAGAAACGTGAACAATGATGAAGACAGACACAGACAATGAACGAGAATGAACTAGTTGCACAGCACGGCAGGCCCGTTATGACGCGTGCGAGTGGAGGAGACACGTGAACTGCAACATGTTTTTTTTCAGAATATTAATCTCTAGAATCAGACGCATTTATAAAACCATTTCCATTCCCTTTTCAGAATGTGAATGAGGCTTCATGCAGTACAGGAATGTCAGTGGCTCTATGTACTGGTGATCCTTAGGTTGAAGAGTTTGAATCATGATTACAGCATTATGAACAAGCTGAACATTCTGTCATTGCAACTCATTTAAGAAACACAACATTGAACAGCACCTGAAATTCATCAGGCAATCATCATTTCTGGCTCATTAGTTTCCAAGAATCTGACTGCCAAGACACAGTATGGCATTAAGGGGAACCTCTTCATTAGCCATTTTCCTTCATAATTAACTCTGTCATATTTGTATTTCTTCCGTTAGTGTTCTTGACTGCAAATGTTTAATTTCCCCAGAATTTCAAAGATTTTTCAGCTATATGGTTTTGAGAAAGCCCTTAATTCACTTGAGAAATGGGTGCTTTGAGTTTTCTGGATGTTGTGTGCTTAACAACAGAAATTTTGACCATGTGAATGAGGCTGCAGTCCAGAGGGGTATTCCACAAAGCCGGTTTTATCACATAACCGGGTAAGTTAACTCGGTAACCGGGTTTGCGGTAACCCTAGGTTTTCCATTCCAAAATGAACACGGTATGTTAGTTACTATAGAAACATATGCTCTGAAACAAACCCGGTCGGAGCAGGTTTTGCGCAGGTTAAGTTTGGAACATAACGGTTTTGGGTATTTAAACCCACATTCACCGCAGATTTTGTGTGTTCACAATGGCATACCCTATTGATGAGAGGCGATATCGGAGCGCAAATTATTCGTGCAATCGATTAATAAGACCACGGCTCGACATCTCGGCATATCCGGATGACTTTATCCTGGAGAGATACAGATTCTCGCGCATATCTTTAATATATTTAAATAGCCTTCTCCAGCCTTACATAGCCAACATTACCAATCGAGGATCTGGCCTCATTTCACTCCAGACTATTTGCGTAGCCCTCCGTTTTTTGCAAATGGTAGTTTTCTCTATAATGTTGGAGATGCTGAGCACATCTCAGTCCTTTCAGATGACCCATCCACGTCCGGACCAAGATTTTCCTCGGCCTCCTATCATGCAAAGAGCAATATTGGCTGAGTATGCTGAGAGGCGCTTTAAACAGAAAGTATAAAAAAGTCCTAACGGACTTACATCCACTGGAGTATGTTCGATAGTAGCCGGCGGCTCCATTACAAGCACTAATCCATCTTGATCTGTGAAGTTGATGAATTGTCACTTTTAGGTTTTCTACCCAGTTACCAAAAAAAAAACATTTGGAACATTTGTGCTGTGGCACGCACACACGGTTTGCAACAAAATCTAAAATGCAAGAAAAACAGAAAAACCTACATTCAACCAGTGGGGTACCCTCACATGGCCCCTGACTCTCTGAGGAGGTACCTCCAGGTACCCCCTCCATGCCAGGGCGCCCTGAATGTATGTACTGTATACTGCCAGCTCCTCCACCGAGGTCAAGACAATTCGAGGGCCATATCCAGTCTGCCGACTGTCTGCCTTTTTATGATTGGCTTAAAAAAAAGGGCATATTTAAATGCAGGAGTGACAAATATGGTATGACAATTTGAATGCTGGACTGACAAAATATACCGATACGATGGTGGGAAAAGCTTAACAGTTTGTGTGATGTTTTTTATACTTCATTTTTACCCTAATTTTTACCCTAACCCTAACCCTAACCCTAACCCTGCCCCTTCATCTGCTGACCGCTTGGGAGCCAATTGGAGTACATGTTTTTTAGAAGAAAAGGGTTATGTGGTAGGAACGTTAAGAATGCTTAACTTGGATATTAATGGATTCATGGCTCAAAAATTATGGATCATGCTTTTGACATCTTACACATTTACGCTGTCAGTGATCCGCTGCCATTTTGGTTCTCTGGGTTGCAGAGGCTTTAGCGTTCCCTTTTCTTGTGATAATGTCCTTCTCCTCGTCAAAGCTCTCCAGGAGAACCTGGAGTTCCATTTCATTGAAATAAGCGGCCCGTTTCACTATTTCGATCCATACATCACGTCTTTATAGGTTTGGCGTGGCCACGCACAACCCTGTGTTAACCAACCCTGTGCTGATTGAACTAACGCATAACCTGTGTGGTGGAACCGACAGCTCTGGTTTAGTTGGCACAGGGTCAATCAACCTAGAGTTCAGCGTTAACTCTGTGTTTGTTAAACCTCCGTTTGTGGAATACCCCACAGGTTTATAATTTGCTCAATGGGATAATGCCTTGTAGAGGTGATCCTTAGGTTGAGATTGAGATTAGAGCATTAAGAACAAGCTGAACATGACATTCAGCCATTGCTCTGCAGCTCAACTGAAAGCTGAGGCACAGTATTGCATTAAGTGAAAGATCTTTCCTTCATAATTATGTGTCATATTTATATATCTTCCATTAATGTGTTCTTGACTTTTAATTTTACTCGGACCCCGTTAATCCCCGCTTGTGGTTATATTTGTTATTGAAATTGCGATTTTTTTCATTGTCAATGTATAGCCTACATGTTTCTCTGCCTGTTTGTTATGAAAATCTCCTGCTTCACCACGGCACACTACCAGAACAAACACATGAAAAGCTTTTCAGCGAGCTGTGGAGCCCACTTCAACCCACGGCATCACATTCACATCAGAGTCACCGTCACAGGCTTCCTTCAAGGGGTGCTCTGCTTATTGGATTTCCTTTTATTACTTACCATACTTCTACTTTGATTTCTTCATCACCATCACGGTCATCAACTTGTACATTTCGGGCACCACTGTCAACCTTGGGGTTGGCCAGACTCTCTTTAGGGAAAGGGCAGTTAATGTCTGGGAGGCTGTCAAAAGAATAACTGGGGCATCGAAGGATCTAAGTCCCGGAAATCTGGTGTCAATGACATCGCTTTCTATCATTGAAAGCTCTGGTGTTGACACTGCCATGCCACTCTGATTATAAAAAAAAGTGAATTTTGTTTTTTATTGTTTATGGCAAATTGAAGACATTGAAGAGTAGACTAGCTGTGATTGAAGTCCATTAGGCTACTGAAATGAAAATGCATTCAACAAGACTAGATAGAGAGATTATGTGTTTTTAGCTGAAACTGAACTGAAAATAAAAGGCAGGCTACTAATACGGGATTAAATTCAGTTGCAAATGAATGTCATTTTGATTCATTCGTTTCCATGCATTAATCAAAACTATTTCCTTTTCAAATCAATCAGCATTGTTGTATTTATTTTTCCTTGACGTTTTATTTATGATCCTTGAACATTAAGGCATGTTTTTTGTTTTGTTTTCTTGGCTCATCAGTGAAAACTTTGGATGGAAAATCATAACACATTTCTGATATTTTTTTTCCAAACTTACACAGCTACTCATAGACAAACTTAACACCATGCTAGGAGTGCCTATACTGTATGTGCAAACACACACAAACACAGATGTATGCCTGTGCACAAAGACACACAGAATTATTTTTCTTTTAAATCATCTAGTACAATATAAAGGTACCAAATAGGCATGGCATTTTTAAATCTGATAGCTTCAAATGCCTTTAGTTACTGGTTTAATAGAAATAACGTTGGATTTGATTAAAGAATACAAATCTTCAAAGTATTATATCCAGTTACATTCAGAATAGATTCTCTACTATTTTTGGGATATCTGATGTACAGAGCAGACAACTAAAGCTCATCTTTCTCTCTCTTAGTCTTCAAACAATACTTATTATTCCTGTGTTCTTTGTATGATTCATATGTATAATTGTACAGTGGTTGTAAATTATAATACTGTTGTATATAGCCGTACAACAATTTACCTGTTCAATTCTAAATATCCTCTCTACATTCACAAGTCATCAACACTGAGGTCAAGCAAGCTTGGATAACCCCACTGTAACAGAAAGCCATCACACAGTCCACAACAACTACAAACCTCCCTTTTCCCTCTCTCTGTCTGGCTTCACAGGGACTGAAAATACCTCTCATCCTGGCTATCTTGTTGGCAGGTTTTAAAACAGTGATCCGTCAAATCCCCATCTTTGTGTTCTCCTCCACACTGTCTCCATCTTTGTCCCTTGTGTAATATGTACACATGTCCACTCAGTGTGACTCTTACAGAAGCAAGTGTAACAATTGCCTGTGCCCTAATCCATGAAGACGAAGTAGGTAAACGCCTTTTCAACCAGGTAAGACACGCACATTCGGCTAGTGAGTTTCCCATTTTATAATATCTCATCCTACAAACTCCCTTTTTGCAGATTTGCAGGACAATTCCGTGAAAACGTCCTTAAAGCCAAACTATGTAGTTTTCTGTACCTACGATGTTAACTACGCCCTGGGTCGTTATAGGCCTACCTTGTTTAGGGAAATATCATCCCTCGTGTGTATGGCCAGGAAGGTTATGCAGCATTGAATTCCTTCCTGTGCAGACAGACTTGTTGTTTTTACTGCACCAATGTTAACGTCACCAAAGTCAAGTAGTTTTGGTCCAGTAAATAAGGTTGAGTTGGTCCAGGTGAGAAGCACACAAGTCAAAATGGCAATGGCCGGGAGGGAGCTCAATAGCACAGATGAGCCGGACTTCGATAAGAGAACAGTCTTGTATATGAGTGATTTTGCTGTCTTTTCAATCAACGGACCTTTATGCATTTTCAACCTCGTGACAAACATTTTCTTTGGGTTTTGTTTGATGACACGCAAAACACAACAGGTGAAGCAACCTTTATTGATACTGCTGGGATCCATTGTTTGCTGTACAATACTTTATGTATTATCTGTTACTTTGATGACTTCTTTGTTAGTGTGGGTTGAATCTGATTTAGCTGCTGGTCTATCTTACATAATTGTGACTCTGCTGATGCATGTGAACATGACCGCTTATGTTTGGCTGATGTTTTACTACCACATCATGATCGTCCCGTCCCAGCGAGCCCTCTTCCTCTGGGTGAAGAAGAACATTAAATCTGTCATCTACGCTCTGATGCTTTTGGGCAGCCTGATTTTTCTGTGCAATGCCTCCTTCGAAATGACTTCTTTAATGGATGATTCCAGATTTAACAATGGTACAGAGTTTGTTTTTATTGACATTGGTATTGCATTGGTTTCCATTGTCAATATATACTTGTTTCTCTGCCTGTTTGTTATGATGATCTCCTGCTTCGCCACAGCAGACTACCTGAACAAACACATGAAAAACCTTTCAGTGAGCGACGGATCTCTCTCAAACCCACGGCTTCACAGTCAGATCAGAGTCACCGTCACAGGCATCGCTCAAGGGGTGCTCTGCTTCCTCTGTACCATTTGCGATCTAGTGGATGTGATGATCTTTTATTTATCACCATACTTCAAATTAAGTGTTTACATCCCCAACACGGCCATCAACCTGTACATTTTTGGCACCACTATCAACCTTGCGGTTGGCCAGACTCTCTTTAGGGAAAGGGCAGTGCTCGTCTGGAAGGCTGTCAAAAAAAGACTTAGCAAAGCGAAGTCATCGAAGGATCTAAGACCTCCTGGAAATCTGGTGACAATGACATCGCTTTCTATCATAGAAAGCTCTGGTGTTGACACGGCCATGTCACTGTGATTATAGAAGGTTCATACTAGGAAGAAAAAAGTAGTGCATTTTTTGCTGTTTTTGTTTAGTGCAAATTGAATACATTGAAGATTAGACTAGCTTTGATTAAAGTCCATTAGGCTAATATAATGAAATGCCATTCCAGAAGAGTTTAAATAGATGGTTTAGAGAGATTATGTGTTGTTGTTTTTTTTACTGAAACTGAACTGAAAAAAAAAACGCAGGCTACCAGTACAAGATTACATTCTGTTGTAAATGAATGTCCTTTGAATTAATTTGTTTTCATGCATTAAATAAAACTATTTCCCTTTCAAATCAATTTGCAGGTTCCTATTTGTTTGCCGGTAGGTCCTTGAACAATAAGGCATGTTTCATGTTTTGTTTTCATACATTTCATCAGTGAAAACTATGATTGAAAATCACAACACATTTAAACTATATTCTACTAAATTTACACAACTATTTATAAATAAACTTAACATCATAGTAGTAATGCCTTTCATGCTGAATGTGCAAACACACACAAACACAGATGCATGCATGTGCACAAAGACACAGAAAAATATATGTATTTAAATCATCTTGTACATTATAAAGGTACCAAATATACATGCCCTGTTAAATGGGATATTTCCAAATAGCTTTAGGCTTGATTAAAGAATACAAATCTTTAAACTATAATCTGACATTCAGTTACATCCAGAATAGATCATATACTATTTTTGGAATATCTGATGCACAGAGCAGACTGACTAAACCTCAGCTCATCTTTCTCTCTTTTAGTCTTGTAACAACACTTATGTTAATTCCTGTGTTCTTTAAACAATTCATATTTACAATTTTACAATTGCTGCAAATGTTTATGTTGTTGAAATTGAAATTGTTATATGGATCCGTACAACAATCTTCCTGTTCCATTATAGATATAAATATCTTCCCTACGTTCACATGTCGTCAACACTGAGTTCCAGCAAGTGTGGATTACTCCACTGGAACTCAAAGCCTTCACACAACCCACGACAACTAAAGACCAGTCTCCCTTTACCCCCTCTCTGTCTAGCTTCAAGGCACTGAAAATACCTCTCATCCTGGCTGACTTGTTTACAGGTTTTGATCCAACAGATCCTCCCGACACCTCTCTCTGATCCTGGTATTACTATGACATGTACACAGCTGGGTAGAATCCTAACTCTCTGGTTTAACATTGATTTTGATTTGTATGGAAAGGTTTAATCATATGATGATGTGATTGATGAAAGGGAAGACCCTTCACTATAAGTGAATAAATCATGCCTGGAAAAGCCCCCCCACATCATAATAGAGCCTCGGCTGAATGACTCACATCCATTAAATGTTTCTCCTCTGCACTGTCTCCATCTCTGTCCTTTATGCAATACTTAGACATGCCCACTCAATGTCACTTTGACCAAAGCAAGTGTGACAATATCCTGTGCCTTAATCCATGGAGCCTCAGTAAGTAAACGTCTTTTCACCCCGGTAAGACCCCTGCATCTACCTGTCCAGTATGACCCCTCTTTCATCAGTGATGATTCCCACAGGAGGGAGTCTGACTATTTCTAACAGATACAGAGCAAACTCTCTGGTTACTCTGTAATCGTGCCCTAATGTTGATACCTGTCCCACTGGCTTCAGGGAATCCTCTGGACTTGCATTGGATCACGCCTACACTGAGTATGTGTGTGTGTGTGTGTGTGGGTTCGTGTTCATGTATGCTTACGTTGTATTCCCCTCTGGCCGCTGCCTCATGAAAGTGCACATCAGATGTGACAGCCATATGGAATAGCCTACTTGACACAGAGTTTGAGCAGAGTGCCCCCTAATGTAGCGCTTTATAAATACTACTAAATGTCTCAAGTGCCAATGATAAGCTATAAGATATAAATATATCTGGTTGGTGTGGTATTCAACTCCCTGAGAAGTATTTGAGTATATCATTCTTACACACTGAGTATTTAAG
>OOFH01110529.1:0-10231 GCA_900323355.1 Merlangius merlangus
ATTGTTAAACCTGATTCTGAAATACAATTTTACCAAGTTATCCACACAGCCATTCAGCGCAGGCCCTGTGGAGCGGTTGCTATCTCTCCCAACTAATTTCAACTGTATCCTCGACCTCGACATTTCGAGTTTAATGTCGACTTTAAAGTCGACAAATCGAGATTGAAGTCGACATAATATTTCAACTATATTCTCGACATTTCGAGTTTAATCTCGACACGTTGACTTCAAAGTCGACGTGTCGACTTTAATCTCGTCACGGCAAAAATATTTCTTCATGTGTGTGTGGCCCTAATACTCCGTCGTAGTACTACTCCATCGTAGCATCCGAATACGAAGCATAGGCCTACTGGTATTTCTGTTCAGTGTCTACTAGTACGTTCTACACTACATACTTCGGAAACTTGTTGCCTACTTCACAATGCGTACTGAGCATTCGGGCGCGCTATATTTGTGACGTACTACAAAATGCCTATTATATAGCAGTCAAGTATGAGTATTTGGACGTAGCCTGCATGTGTTTTATATATCTCTATGATTTGCAAGCAACAGCAACTAACATATATGGCCAACGTTGCCAGATTGGGACATGTTTCCCGGCCAATCTGGCAACACTGTCGAAAAGGCACTTGTATGTGTCGTCATCAATCTGCGCTGGGTGGAAAACGTGTGCAGTGGAGTAAAAAAAAAAAGAAGAGTCTGAAGAGTGTTTCCACGTGAAGAAGTGGAGACATGGCGGCGCTACAAGAACCAGAAATCCAGTTCGCTCAAAGATTGGCTTCCAACGAGAAGCCGATTCGATCCAAGGCCATAAAGAAGCTGAGGAAATATATCATCGTCAGGTCCCACAAGAGTAAAGGTAGGTCACCTGCGTGGATCATGGTTAGCTCTGCCAAGCTAACCAGCGCTCACGCACGTCATAGTCAATGTGTAACTGTATGGAACTAGGGGTAGTTTATGTAGGCTAATAGAAAATATAAACGTAACTGACACGTATCTAATATAGGCGACGCACAACGCATGGTGGTGATTTATTGTGTGATTGTCAGAGGCTAAGGTAGCAGCAACGCTGCTCGTCCACATGGGTTTAAACGCATGTGGCCGCCTTGACATTCTGATATAAAATGATAATATGAATAGTATGGTTCACTTCTCTGGACGTTCGTCATCTTCTGTATCCTAGAAGGTACGACGCGCATCGGGATTGCGTTATGATGCTGTTAGCTCTGAACCGTTACCGTACCAGAAAGTAATGTGTGGAGTCCTGCATAGAGATGTCATGCCGTCTGTGCAAGTTGCTTGTATAGCTGTTTGATGTTGCGGTAATGCATTGAGATGGGCATACCTTCAAAAGCGCCTAGATCATGAGCACCAGGTGATGGGATCAACTAAACTAGTTGTTTTTTTATGTTCAGCAAGTCACTTGATGCTAAGATGGATCCGAATGTTGATAGTAATATTTTATGTACCAATTTCTTGAACATGTGTTTTTTTTTTCCGTCCTGTCTGCAGGTGGGTTTAGCAGTGAGGAGCTACTGAAGCTATGGAAGGGGCTGTTCTATTGCCTGTGGATGCAGGATAAACCACTCCTACAGGTACAAGCGGAGCTCTTACTGTTTGAGCTCAAAAAGATCAGTGACAACTCAGATTTGTCCAAGTTAATCACCCCCTTTAGGATAATTTGTCAATGACAATTAATACATTTGATGTTTTGTGTCTTATGATGCATATTTTACAACGCCCACATTTATTTTAAGATTGGACATGTATTGAGGCACTCTTTGGGTCCCTGCTGTAGTTCATATAAAGTAAAATGAAATAAATAGGAACACAGACAAAGTAGTACTTGGAATGACACTCAAGAGTTTGATGTAATGAAAAGGGACAGTTTCGTACTTCCACAAGTCCCAACTCATCTTTTAGAAACTTCTAAAATTAAATATTACTAATCTTTGCTTATTTCGTTGAACCCTAGGAGGAGCTTTCAAATCAGATCTCAAGTCTGTTTCATTGCTTCCAAAGCGCAGATGGCCGTAAGTTGCATTAATTTAAATTCATAAGCCATTAAATGTCTGTTAAATCTGTAAAATAATTTAGGATATGTTGTAATAGTTTTATGGTTGTATGATTGGACTGTCAGAGAAAGTCTAAAACGTTGTGAAAACGGGTTATAAGATGTTTTAAACTTAACTTAACTTAAATGTATTACACCATCCGCACTCACTAAGTGCGCTAATTTTCAGATGTCAGTGTTGTTCCAAATCGAATACTCCGTGGTTCACTAACCGGAAATTACGATCACGACTGCCGTCGCGGCTCCTCCCCTGCAATAAACATCCCGCTTTGAACGGTGAACTCTTTAGCCTAGCAGCTATAAAAAAACTACAAAATGACTATTAATGCAGGCTATTTGGAAAATGCGCAGATTCTGGCTCAGCCTGGCTCCGCTCTCTTCCGCGACATAGCCAAGATGGCTGCCGTTGAGTGCGTAAAGTGTACATCGATCCACACTTATCCATTTGACCGTATTGAGTACACCATCCGGGTCCTTTCAGTACACTTATTTTCACCCGATCTGAATTGGAACGCCCTACGTACTCACACTAAGGCTAGTAAGTACGGATAGTATAGATATTGGAACACAGCACAGGTGTAATAAGGTTCTTGTGGTGTTGCACCACATTATCATCCACTTTAGGTGTTAGCTTACCCTCTGTTACATCATGACCAAGTCTGGTTTTGGTCTGTGCGTGGACCTTATGTTACGCATATTTAAGTGCCATTCATGCCTTGGATAGTATCTACTTTTTTGTTGTCAACATCTTCTGTAGTGGACAAGTGACTGAAATGGTTTAACTCCTCTTTAATTGTATGCAGAGTTTTTGTACTTGGAAGCCTTCCTGCAGACTGTCAAAAGAGAATGGACTGGCATCGACAGGTTACGAATGGACAAGTTCTACCAAGTAAGTATGGGCTCAATGCAAATGTTTCACTCCATTCCTTTTTGGGTAATCTAAGCCGTCAAGGCCAAACATTGTTCAGGCGTGCTTTGAAATGTTCAGTTTCAAGGCGACGTGTTAAGTTAGGTTGATTGTGATGAATGACTTGACATTCTCAAAATCATCTAACAATATCTACTCTTAAAAATACTAAGCAAAGGACATTGTTTGCCAGGTGAAGTGACAGTTTCTGTGAGTTCTTTGTTATTCTAACACCATCCTTCCTTTTGTCTTTGGCAGCTGGTGCGTTTTGTATTCAGGCAGACGTTTGAGATGCTGAAGAAGAGGGAGTGGGAGGCCAGGTGTGTTTTGTGTTTTTTATTTTTTTAAACGTCCCATTAATGGATGCACAATGAACGACTTGATTCCAAAATGTTAGGGCAGTCACGTCTAGATGTTCCATAGGATCACCCCGGCTCTGATAAATGCATGTAACTCTGTGAGGATTAGTGTTGTGTCCCTGTATTTTGTTGTGGATGTTGGCAGATGTGCTTGGTGTTGAAGTGTAAATCCAGCTGATGGTTTGAGAACTGTCATTTAAAGAACATGCACCACTGGTAGCCTGGCTAGTGACGGTGGCCTCCACTACGGTTCCTCAGCTTGGTCAACAGATTCTTGGAGATGCTGACCTCCCAGGTGCTTCAGGGCAATGGCACAGCACCTTCTGGCCTGCAGTACCACATCCTGGACCTCTACCTGGCGGAGCTGGCACGGATCGGCTCAGACGAGGTAAACACGCAAACACAAAGAGAAAAGAGAGTAGCAACTAGGGGGTTGGATTCCAGGGCAAAGAATGCTACTTGCTGGGCATGTAACGGCATCAAATTTTGACACCAGTATTACTGCCTTTTTAAACACTGGTATCACTTGTATTCATAAAACAAGGTAGGGATAACTGTATAGGATAAACCTTTGTGTGGATGTATGGCGCTTGGCAGAGAAAGCAGTTAATATCAATGGCTCTATCCGAGAATACAGAATAGGTTGTCAATGTTGCAGCCCTACAGGTTTGAGTATATCCAGTACGAGTATATTTTTATACTCGTTTTCTGTACAAATTGACAGTATGGATGGTGTGAAGTTGATGCCGACTTTGAGTTACTTGTCTTATTTTCATTTTATTACTCCCTTGAAAAGTAACTGTGAAAAGCAAGCTTGTTCAGAAGACGGGCATTGGTTTAATTATTTCAAAATGGAACAGGCATTGACATAGGCCAACTGGTAACCAATCGTATGCCTGCCACAACACATCTCTATGTCCACACGCCTGCAGGCTATCATCGTTTTCATTTGCTTCAACTTTATGTGACTTCAGTGAAATGGCTATGTAACCATTAGAGCTTATTTGATCCTACAGTGTGGTTACACTGCACTTGCTTTTTGATCATGACAAATAGTGCAAAATCATCTTAAAATTGAAAATATACTGTCTAGTATTGCACTTTGTGGTTTCGAAGACTTTTTTTGTTTTCTCTCGGTCCTGAAAATCCATTTGGTTTTGTCTTGACTCGAACCTCTTTGGTCTCAAAAGCAAATATACCCATCCTGACAGAGCCATGGCAATACATTGTTTATTAGTGTTTTACGCTCGTGCATGTTGCAGAAAATATGCAACAGCGAGCCCTGGTGTCACACTTTATGATGGTAACAGAATACAATGTCACACCAGTCCGCTAAAATATTGTATTGGATAAAATCATCTCCTTATATCCATCTGGAGAGTCCAGTTCTCTCTGCTAATTAAATTCCTTATGTAGGAATTACTCGTCTTCCCTCCCCAACCACTGCTCTCTTGTAAGTCGTCAAAGGAGAATCAAAAGAAGAGGTTGACTCGGCCCAAACTGTGACCACAGCTCTCACCTCCCTGCCGACTAACAGCCCCCCTCAAACGGCCCTCTTCTGTTTGCTCGCATGTCCTCGCTTCCCTCTGTGCCAGTAAGACCGGACGCTCATTTCCCAAATAGTTTTCATCCCCTTTTCTCTAGTCGTTGTACCTGTGAGTTGTACCCACGTTGCTGATAAACCAACGTCATGGATGTGGATGTGTGATATACCTAGAATACTGTACACAGAATCCATTCCCTTTGTCAAATAGCTCTTTAAGTTTGGTGTGTGGTCGGGCACCAAAGGACATTATATTTACGGCATATAGTTTTTAATCCTTTATTATTTCCTTACTCTAATAATATATATTTTTATGCAAAAAATTACCAAATTTGGGGCTTGGAAATGAATAAAGACAAGTAATTCCCAAATTATAATTTTTCTTTGATCCCAATTCTCCACAAATGTTTATGATCTGTGATAGGGTAACTGGCTAGATCCGTGTAACCATTGTCCGCTTGTATGGTAGCTAATTGCACTGCTTTCAAATGTTAGCCTTCATCGGCCACCGCCTATATATCCACTACACTATGACCTGCATGTAGCACATCATCTGGTAAACTGCTTATACTATTACTGTGGTGTAACAATTACTTTAATTGTAATAATGACTGGCTCAGGAGGGAATTCCACTTGAACTCAGGCGGAAATTAATAGTGTGGACCTCCTCCTGTTCTCTCCTCTCTGCAGCTCAGTGCCGAGCAAAATCTCACCCTCATCATTCCCTACTGCAAAATTGTGGCCAAAACCAAGGAGTAAGTTTTTACCATTTATAAAGTGTGCTAGAATTCCTGTTTATGTCAAAATGCCTTATTCATATTTCTTCTTTCACTCTCGGTGAAACAAGAAACAAGAACAAGATTACTTTGATAATTGTAACTTCCGGTCAGTCATTGCTGGCTTTTCTTTATGATAATCCAATATGTTTCTCTTTTCCTCGTTAGTCACACCCTTTGTAACGGTAACTGTAACATCAAGTTTAACCTTCTTGTCAGTCTCATGTCAAAAAATCCTTATTTTATGATCCTGAAATTAAATGTGCGGCCGTATGAATGTAATCAATTGTTCTGGTGCTACCTTTGTTTCTGTTGACCTCAGTCTCTAGGTTTACACTCGGTATCTGCCTTGTTCAATTAATATATAAATAGAACTTACTGAAAACCATTGCATATTTGTATGGGTACTGAGCACTAAGGCCAGAGCTGGGAATGGAGCCCAAGCTCTCTGTTGTAAAGCCTGTGTTCCCTTCTCAGCAACACCCTGTTCAAGGCCATCTGCAACAGCATCTTCAGCACCATCATTGACCAGGCTCCCTTCGCCATCGAGGACCTGTTCAGGGAGATGAAGTCCGCTGAGCACTCAGACTCCGACTCTGGTCATGCCGACCATGATGATGATGATGATGAGGAAGAAGAGAAGATCAAGGGCCAACCTGTTGGAAAGAAATCCAAAGAGAAACCAAAGGGGAAACAGCTCAATGGTAAGCCCGGGTGATTCAGGGTTTCTCACCATTGTCTGTGGTAGTAGCAAATATTCAAACTGATCTCACCCTTCTCGCCTCGGCCTACCTGCATGTGAAATGCTTCTCACGTCAAGCCTGATGAATAATAAAGTCTAAACGCACATCAGCCGCGATGCGAATATGCATTATATTCATACTCGACCTAGTGAAGACGAGCTTATGCTCCATCCAATGTATTTGCAGGATTAAATGATACTGGAGTTTTACTTTTAACGTAAGTGTTAAATACAGTAGCGACTGGCTGTTCGCGGATGAGGGAGATTATGATAAGTGGGTATGTTTTAGAGAAATTAGTTTCTCTGGTCAATAACACAAAATAGGCCATCACCCTTTACATAGAAAGTTGGTATCCAAAACTAAACTGTACAGCTGCACACCTTTGTGATATCAAAAGCAACCTATGTTCACGTACAGTAGTGCAATACTAATCTTGAGTCAGTGCTCTCCATCAGCATGCTTATGATATAAACGTCATCGAGAGGCGGCGTTAATATAATTTCCCTTTGTGACTCTAACTGTGCATCGGGTTCTGACCTCCTGTGAGTTGATAACTGGTTTCTCCTCTGTAGGAACTAAATCAAAGCTAGACGAGGAGGAGGAGGATGATGGTCAGTCGTCGGAGATCTCGGACACAGAGCTTCCCGACGATGAAGGATCAGAACCTGTGCTGCAGGTTAGGACGCTGACGCAAGAACACACGCTCACCACCGTGAAGCACTCGGCACACTCCCACCACCACCCTAAGCGCAAACACACCCTAGTGTACAAGTGCGCACACGCACCCTATGATGGACTGCCAAAATGTAAATCGAATAACATCAAATCCATCATGAGAATAAATTCAAGTGGACATGTCCCAATAATGGCACTGACCAGGGCGGGTCAGATGGTTAAGTGGTGGGCTATATTTTGTAGAAATAACATTAATTAGGGATACAAATAATAATCAGGGCTACGTAGTTTGTTATAATAATCATATGGTCTAATAGTCCATTATACCTAATAATACAGGAAGTGAAAACGCCAACTTTAACCCCCAACTTCAGGATGAATGCTAGTAGAGTAACTGAAAAAATACTATAGTACAAACAAATTCCAATATGTCATCCGTGTGGCAGAATTTGGTTAAAAAGCACAACAAAATGGGCGTTGGCATTAGGAACGGTTAGAGTTCTTCTTCCGGTTCTTCTAAAAACTCTTGTTTCATGTTGTCTGCCATTCTCTTTGGTGGTTTACGCCCCAAAGGGTTTAAACAGTTTAAAGGTTACGTCACGTCGTGAAAAAAAGCAAACCACCAGCTTAGCTGGTGTCCTCTCTGTAGTACTGCAAAAGTTACATATGACAAGTCGTCTAGCCTTGGCAATGCAATGAGCAAACGGCAAAACCAAATCCCCCTGGCAAATAATCGCATCATCACACAAGCTCTGTGTGCACTGCAGTAGAATATACACTCACCGGCCACTTTAGGTACACCTTGCTAGTACCGGGTTGGACCCCCTTTTCCCTTCAGAACTGCCTTAATCCTTCGTGGCATAGATTCAACGAGGTACTGGAAACATTCCTCAGTTTGGTCCATATTGACATGATAGCATCACGCAGTTGCTGCAGATTTGTCGGCTGCACAGCCATGATGCGAATCTCCCGTTCCACCACATCCCAAAGGTGCTCTATTGGATTGAGATCTGGTGACTGTGGAGGCCATTTGAGTACAGTGAACTCATTATGTTCAAGAAACCAGTCTGAGATGATTCGCGCTTTATGACATGGCGCGTTATCCTGCTGGAAGTAGCCATCAGAAGATGGGCACACTGGTCATAAAGGGATGGACATGGTCAGCAACAATACTCAGGAAGGCTGTGGCGTTTACACGATGCTCAATTGGTACTAAGGTGCCCAAAGTGTGCCAAGAAAATATCCCCCACAACATTGCACCACCACCACCAGCCTGAACCGTCGATACAAGGCAGGATGGATCCATGCTTTCATGTTTACGCCAAATTCTGACCCTACCATCCGAATGTCGCATCAGAAATCGAGACTCATCAGACCAGGCAACCTTTTTCCAATCTTCTATTGTCCAATTTTGGTGAGCCTGTGCGAATTGTAGCCTCACTTTCCTGTTCTTAGCTGACAGGAGTGGCACCCGGTGGGGTCTTCTGCTGCTGTAGCCCATCCACCTCAAAGTTCGACGTGTTGTACATTCAGGGATGGTCTTCTGCATACCTCGGGTGGTTGTAACGAGTGGTTATTTGAGTCACTGTTGCCTTTCTATCAGCTCGAACCAGTCTGGCCATTCTCCTCTGACCTCTGGCATCAACAAGGCATTTGCCTTGTTGATGGCCGGTGAGTGTAGATAGATGCTTCTATAGAGATCTCTATTCAGAGAGATGGATATCCTTGCTGAACAATTTATCCATGGGTATCGTGATCGTTGATGGAGGTTGGTTTTCTAAACCAATTTTAGCTCTGGTTTGGATTTTCCTATTAACTTCAACCTTTTATTAAATTTTGGGGGACGTGGTCGTTTGAGATTCATAATATCGCCTGGAGGCTTACACAGCTTTTGGCTGAGATAATGTATATTATATGATATAGATATGTATAAATATGATATTATTTAGATATAGAGCTCCAGGACTCCCGTTTGTTCTAGAATATTTACAGAACACCTCTAAAGGCTGTGTTCGCCTCGCCATTGCGATAAATCCACTGTGGGGCCACAGTGCTCCTAGTGAAAAAATAGTCTGGAGCCCTGCCCTCAGTGAGACTTTTACATGTGCCATTTTGAATTGATAAGCATGTTGTGATCTTAAAGGGACACTGTAATATTTTAAGTCATTTATTACCTCAAATCAACGTATTCATTCGTTAATAAGTCCTCATTGGTGTAAAATTATCTCTGCCAAAAATCTCACTTATCCTCCTGAGCGAAGAATAATTAATATGTAGTTACATAGGACGGGTAAGCTTCATGGAGGCTTCCATGTTCTTCCGGTCTATGAACTGCCAAGAGGGACAAAAAGCACTACTTGGTACAGGATATGCAAACGCGTCACTATCTTGCTCAAGGAATAATTACTTATACATCATAAGCTTACACTAATGATTCAATGCAGTTTGAAATTTGTTTGAAATAACGAACCTCCATCATCACTCGAATGACTCGATGAGGTAGTATTGGATGTCATGATACAGCTTCTTGGCACATACTGCCCACCGTAGTTTTGGAACAAGCGAGCACTATTAGTTTGAATGCAATATACAATTGTACCACTAGATGGGAGTAATTTTTACAGTGTCCCTGCAATCGATACCGTTTAAAATTCTCCATAATTATTGTGATACTTTTTCCCTGTCGCCTAGATCCTACCGTCCATTATTCACTCATCGTGAGGACCTGCTTGAGAGCAGTTCCTCTGTGATTCTTGATCCAGGCTGATGTTTTTTGGGGGGATGCTTATCATCCTAGGTGTAAAGACTGATTTTTGTGCCTTATGCAATGTGTCTCTCTTTTAGTTTGACTACGCTGCCCTGGCAGACAAGCTGTTTGAGTTTGCCAGTCGAGGAAACTCCCCGAGCCACAACAGGCAAAGACTTTACAAAATTATCAAAATGTAAGTAGAAGAACAAACTGCTTCTCATAACACACCCAAGTGGTCAATTAAGACCAAACATCCTTTTTAAAATGTAGATTCAAATCAACGCCCGCAATTAACTTTGGAGTTGACCAATGTTCCACATAATCATTGATGACCGTATTATCCATTAATTCGTCTGTTCTTGTTTTGTTGCCAGACTGCGGGACCTGAGTGAAGGTGAGTTTCCC
>OOFH01110537.1:0-10142 GCA_900323355.1 Merlangius merlangus
TGCTCGTACTGTACAGCTCGTTCTACATCACCCGCCTCCAACGCCTTTGAGTGACTTTATCAGAAAGATCTCTTTTTGTCTCTCCTTGTGGAAATGGGTCCGCTGGGCTTCAGCCCGTCCCATGTGGTGGGGTCAGTGTTTGGTTCTGGTGTTGGGTCCGCTGGGCTTCAGCCCGTCCCATGTGGTGGGGTCAGTGTTTGGTTCTGGTGTTGGGTCCGCTGGGCTTCAGCCCGTCCCATGTGGTGGGGTCAGTGTTTGGTTCTGGTGTTGGGTCCGCTGGGCTTCAGCCCGTCCCATGTGGTGGGGTCAGTGTTTGGTTCTGGTGTTGCCAGACGTCTTGTTCATGTCGTTCGAAATGGACCCAAGTATTGTATTTCATTTACCTGCTCTCGACGCCCTCCCCTTGCCCCACCTGGTGCGGATCAGTGCCTCTGTAGATATAGATCTATGCTCTGGAGATATAGATATGCTCTTTAGATATAGATCTATGCTCTGGAGATATAGATATATGCTCTTTAGCCATATATATATATGTAGTATTGTAGATATAGATCTATGCTCTGTAGATATAGATCTATGCTCTGTAGATATAGATCTATGCTCTGTAGATATAGATCTATGCTCTGTAGATATAGATCTATGCTCTGTAGCGGCCAGTCTGGGCTAGGTAGCTACCGGGCTAATTAGCTAACCACACCAAGAGCCAATCGCATCTTCTCGGACAAGGTTTCTCATTCTTTCACGAGGTTCATGTTCCGTCGTTAATTGAGTGGCAGGGCTTTCTGATCCCATGGTCGCCTTGAGCGTTGTGCTCTCTCCTGTCCCGGTCCACAGAGGGAGCTTTATGTCCCGCCAAAGCGTCCTTTCTACTCTTCGTTAAAAGCAAAAAAGGGAAGAGCAGTACAACGGCCGTCTTATCACGTGGTTAAACTACTTTGTCTTACAGACGTGATATATACATGTATGCAGAAGATACAGGGGGACCAGATGCGCAAGTAGGAGAATCATTACTTTTGGACATAAGTACTGTAGTTTTTGGGTACTGCTGTTTTGAATGAATCAGGCCCAGATATTATTTCCTCTTTTTTCCTCTTTTTTATTGATGTTCTTGTGATCAATTGCAATCAATCATCAAGAAAATCAAACATATTCATAACTTAGGCTTTGTATTCTAACGGCTTCTTACTCGTCATCAGATGTACATAGTACTTATTTAGTGGTCGTTTTAGGCTTTAATCAATTAGAGCAGTGAGCATGTAACTGATGAAGGCCCTTTATCAAACGATCATCTGATAGCAACCATTCCATTTATGGGTGTTGGTGGCTCTCTAGTGGACAGAATTAAGATTGTTTAGGAAGGCCAATGGATGTTTCTGTTGGTTGTACTATTGAACAGGGAAGAGTTGGCAATGGGCTAAACGTGTAATATCACTGCACAGCTTTCCACTTATCATAAAAAACACTCAGCCCCAGTTTATCGCAAAAAACGATCCAGTACACACCTGGTTCAAATCTCATTGTTGTGCCTATACATCGGGGAAAGGTGATTACCATTAAAACAAACATAAGCACATCGTAGCCCTTACTGGAATGACTGGTCTTTCGTTCTCTTTGCTCTTCAATTTCGCTGATCTATTTACGATGTTCGTGCACATTTAACGCAAGTCTGTTGAACCAAAACCGTTTTTTATTTCAAGGAAAGATTGTGCAGTGATTAAACCATTACCGACCTTACCTTTACCATGTTTCATTGTAGTTTGAAAGTGTGTGCGTGTGTGACTAATGCCAAATTATGTTTAATCTTAGGGTTATCTTTAAGAAGTAGTACCTCAAATTACATATTCCTGTGCTTGTGTAAATATTTTAAGCTAACTATACAGATCAAAGTTAGAAGCCTATTTATGAACTAACCTGTAACAATGTAGTCTTTAAAATGGAAACATAAAAAATGATAAAAAAAAATAACAAAATAACACAAGCAACATTATTTTGTTTCATGGTGCCTGCCCAATATTTTAATTGCAAGGGGATGTGTTAATGTTTTAATTTGAATTAACCTTTTTGTTAAGAGAACTCCATATTGCTACAATTCCCAGAATGCCATCTTATTTCTTTCATTGGTCTCAAACCGATTCTGGTCGATGAGCCGTTAATAACACTGACAGCCTCGGGAAGTACACACTTTCCAGGAAAACGGTACAATATTCTGCCAGGAACCGCACAAACGGATATGTCCCGGCTGTGTCCCAGAGAAGGTGGTGTCTGGCGGGGTCCTGCTCGGACTCTTCTCATTCCTTAAACCTTGTGTATTGCAGCTTGAGCAGCGCACCGCACTGGCCTTTAGTATTTAAATCCCGACCTCCTGGTTCTGCCTGGACTTTGGGTCGTAGAGGAAACACAGAAAAGAATGCCGGGAAATACTTTCCATTGCATATTAGGTCAGTTTTATCTGATGGCTCTGGATCATTTCGTCCTTTTTCTAGCTTTTGTGTTCACCTTATTGACCTAACCAACCCTCCCGACACCTGAAATAGTTTAGTCTCAGTCTTAAGTCAGTTCAATAATCGGAATAACTGGGAAAGACAATGATAGAAATAGATACACCAACACAATTGGGTCAAGCTGCAATAGATAACGTCAGAGGATGAGAAGCAGGTCTTTCTCTCTCCTACTGTATCGAGGGACGCTCCAATACCTGCATGAGGGCCCTTTCATTGGGCCTAATTCCCCTGGTGGCCATCACGGCTCTGAACACCAGCTTGGTGGGGGTCAGGGTGCGATGGGGCGTCCCCCACCCAGCGGGCGTTTTGATGACCACCGTGAATAAGATGGCTGCCAGGTGATTTCCGTATGCTATTGACTCCCAGATGACACCACTGCAATCATACTTTCCTGAGGATTTGGGCGCTACTCCATGAGGTGTTAGCTGGGAGCTCCTACAATTCATATCCACAGTGAAAATAATGGCATTAATTCATTCCAACTGTACACCTCACTTTTCCGATAAACAGATGCCTAGACTACTACTGCGATCGTTATGACTTCAGGTAGATTTGCTTCAGTTTTATTTTCAAACAGTATTTGGAAGCTGGAAGGTGTTGGCCTTAATGGACTTGTGTTGTGTTCTGACGGCCAGGCGCTCTCCTTTGCTTTTTTTGTTCCTCAGGCGCTAAAAACAAGTCTTAATGATGTTTGTGAACAGTTGGTTTACAGATGCCTTGAATACTGGATATTTGTCATTAAAAAAGGATTAAAGTCTCATTCGCGTCTTGATTCAATTTGTTCATAAATGACATCTCCATCGCTCACTAAACGTGCAGTATTGTGCCTTTTAAGACACTGATGACCACGTGGGGAATGTATTGTCGATCCTCCGTACTGCGTCAAACAGTCCCAGAAGCATTTCTTTCCCATTGGCTGTTTTCTTTAGAATGCCCCCTTATACAGTTCGGTTGAATTGAGTAAAGAAGAAGGATTTCATGATGAAGGGTTTACAGAGCGACCTCCAATAGCCGGGCCCTAGGGGTTTGAGCTGATGGGCTACTGTTCTACATGAACTACTGTTCTACATGAACTACTGTTCTACATGAACTGGTTGAGCCAGTGGAGCATGTCCGACCGGGCCTCCAGGATGTGAGGTCTGTCCGAGGGGTTAATGTCTTCCCTCCTTCGGTGGACAAACCCGTGAGACTGCTCCGGAAAGACCTTCACCTGGTGTTGCACGCTGCATTTCTCCTTCAGTCTAGCCTGAAGGAGGCTGACCTGGGGAAGGTCGAGGCGTTAGTTCTCACACACAGAGGGAAATATTAACGGCGAAGCTGTTCCATTTGAACAAAGATGTGGACGGAAAAGAGATCGAACAAACCTGTTTAAGTGGTACAACCTCGTCCTTCTCCGCAAAGATGAACAGAACCGGGCTCTTTAGTTCATAGCAGTCCTCCCTTTCCTTTATGATCCCTGTCAGTATCAGAGCACAACACACTTCGTAAGAGGGCCGCGACCGGCCACTCAACACTACTATAGCCGTTAACGGCTAACTGTAGCGTGGCACCTTCAGGGCATATTGTGAATCCAGATAGTTTACTGTGAGCCCTTACCGTAGACGGAGACCCCCGCTGTAATCTGGGGGTAGTTGAGGGCCAGGTAATGCACGGCCACGCCGCCCCAACAGAAGCCCACCGATCCGATGAGGCGAACCCCGCACTGCTCCTTCAGGAACCTCAAGACCGCCTCCACCTCTCTGAGCGGAGCCCAGAGCCACAGTCAGTCTGACTCTTAGTCCCTGCGTTCCACTCATGTCATATAGGAGCCGAATCAAACTACTATTACATGGTTTCACTTCATTGTATGATCTTTCTTTCCTCAATAACATTGCTAGTGGTGTTTTGATTGATTTAGGAGATGTTTCCTTTCATCCATGCAGCAATGTTATTGATAAAGTACACTCAAAAACCGGATGAATTAACGTATGCTGGTCAGGTCACCTTTTTATGCAGGTAGGTTTCTTATCCTCACACCATTCCTGGAACTTTGACCAGTCACTCGTTGGGCTCCAAGGATCCTTCCCGACATAGAAATCCGGACAAACCGCACTATAAGGTAAAGTAGAATAACAAACCTGGCCAGTAAATTATACCATCTCGTAATTCGTAATTAACCGTGGATTTAATGTTTATTTATATGAATATGCCAATTAAAAAGGCAGGGTACATACACGTATCCATTTTCCGCCAACATATCGGCCATATATCTGGTATTGGGCAATGTCCATCCATAGATGTCATGAATGACAATCACGGCCTTGTCAGAGCCAGAAGACGGCTTCACCACGTACGACTTGATGTGCTCTATTTGAACCTCTTGCCCGAGTCCACCGTAATCCATCCGGTCACCAATATCACACGGGCACGGCTTTGCTTCGTTTGCCATCTGAATATTTAATAAAATAAATATTTTAATATACAAGCCTGTTAACGAAACGAATCAAAACACAAAGATAAGCACAGGGAGAAAAAGACCGAGCATGACACAGAGACCGAGAGGTGAGGGTTCTGCTTGTATCTGAACCGGCGACCGTGTGATTGGGAAAGAGTTGATAACATGACCTAGCGGTTAATGCACCTTTACCACGGCACCACACAGCCCCGCATGTGACTTATCAACCACTTTGATTAGAACCAAATATAGTTGACGCAGATATACTGCAAGAGTTACCGCTACCGACCTTTGCGTTACGTTTGCAGGAGAAGCAGAAACAACGACGACCCGTAGCCCACTAGACTAGAGGAACCAGATCCGTCCACCGGAACAATGTTTCCCTGGATTTGCTTGTTGGACGCCCCTGATGACGTACAAAACCAATCAGATTGTGAGCTCTGAAAGGATACATGAGCTTTTTCTTTTTACAATGAACAGGAGTCGAGTTCTCGGCCCAGCTGTGCCACCTCAAAAGGTGCCGCTGGGATTCGAACCCAGGATCTCCTGTTTACTAGACAGGCGCTTTAACCATCTAAGCCACGGCGCCGTCCACTTCTACTGCCTTTGGCATGAATTCAATTTCCAAATAGACATAAAACTACATGCATAATGCTACACGGGAACAATACGGGCAGAAATGTGACGTTATGGTGCGATATTGTTTAGTTTTCGTTTGAACGATGTTATTCTTCCCATAATAGCCTACAATGTTCAAGGTAATGAACATGAAATTTAGGGCAAATAAATGACATTATTAGGTAAATTTTTTTGCCTTTTAAGTTGTTCGGGGAACGCATACTTTTTGCAATGTTTGGCAGGACACATGCTGGACCTATTTCCGTCACCAGATGTCGCCCTTTGACCGTCTTTTCATAGTTATAAACTATTGTCGTTAGTGTTTCCGTTAATGTAAGAACATTCGTTTTTCTTCTTTAACAATTCAGTCTGCTTTTATAATTCTTCGATGAAATTGCACGATTTATTAATCAAATGTACACATAAATTCTGCATCTCCAGTTGTTCGAGCATGTTTTACAGTGACGGAAGTTTGCTGCCGTAAATCAGGAGTACTGTCGTAAACAACATACGCGTCGCTAACTGGGCTAGCTAGGCGAGGTTAACAGGCTAGCTGTTTTCTCGTTTACTTGGATCCTATTTTTGGACTAATACAATGCAACGTGATCCAAACCTTAAGATATCAATCTGCCATTAAACCACTATAATTGGCCGCGGTAGTGATTTGCTACGCTGACACCGTTCGGACGTAACGTTACCTCAGCCAGCGCTGATATTTAATTTCTGTGGACACCATTTTAGGACTGTCATCCTTTCTCGGTGGCTCCCTGAGCTTGACGTGACTATTGTTATCATAACTGGACGTGATTATTGTTATTATAGCCGGACGTGATTATCGTTATATTATATGTGTGGCGGATGGATCCCCAGTAGAGAAGCCTGGTGAAGACACCGTCCGGCTGCATTCCAAATACAATGGACACAGCAGAGGAAGGTAAATAAAGGAATCTAGCCAACAGTGAACCAGAATGAGGGACAGAACATTAGAAATGTTGTATTTTTTCTAAAATTAACAAAAGTCACAGTCCGTGCAGACCTCTTTTGAGGACCGTGACATCACAGAGTTGTTACGGGACAGAAAGAGCCAGAGTGCATTGTGATGCTGATGTTCATGAGTCTCGTACAAGCTTGTTTTTATTGGCGAATTACATTTATTAAAACATAGTTGTGATGACATGCTATTACAACTCAACAGCGGTCTATAACTCTGCCACCTTGCATCCTCCAGCGGACATCTGTCGTGTGTGCCGGTCTGAAGGGACGCAGGACAAGCCCCTGTACCATCCGTGTGTCTGCACCGGGAGTATTAAGTTCATACACCAGGAATGGTAAGGGACGTGGATCTCCCCTCTGTGGGGAAATAGACCTATATCATTTCTGAAGGATTATAGTTAACATCTGGCTTTATATGCTGTAGGAGCTGAGATGAGCTGGAAAGACCCTTGCTTCTTAAAACGACCATCCGATGGTCACCAGTATATACAAACACTCCTTGTACAATAACACTCTTCTGGAGAGGTCTAGACAACCTGGTGGTGGGACATGTTGTGAAGGGGCCGGATGAGGGAGGCGGGGGTGAAGGATGAGGGAAACTTGGTGAAAGGTTTGCCACCAAAACATGACAAACCGAGGTGTGACTCGAGCCGGTGAGCCGACGGGGCCCAGGGCAGTGGGTTAGGGGGGGGCACCTCTTGGCCTTGTTCGATAGCGGCCCTGGGACCCCCACGGGGGGAACCACAGAGCGTGGTGGGACGATCTGTGGTTCTGCTCTTGTATTACTCTCTTAAAGTTCTTTATAAAGGCCTTATACTTTATTCAGCTTCCTGATGTCTTTTCTAATTAGAGTAGTGTGTTGTACATTTCACAAAACTCCCTACTGAATACTTCCCAACCACCATGTTATTTTGGAAGAAATAGTTTGGGGAATTTATACACACTTATCACAATTTATTTTACACACTAGGCCTATATTTATGAATATGGCTATAACAAGTTAGCTTTAACAAGTTATTAAAACAAATGAGTCAGCTTTAGTTAGTCTTTCATATCAGGTCCATTTCTGTCTGGCTTGGTAATCGTACGGCCATGTGGTTCAGGTGAGGACCGGGGGAACCCTTTCCATGCTGTGTTTGACTTGTGGTTGGGTCCTTCTGGTTCTGCTGTGTCCTCCTCCACCCTTTGTGTCGACTGTTCACCAGAGAACTGCCGCTGAATGCAAAAGCCCGGCCTGGATTGTTCTGTAGAAAATGGTTGACCTGCAGTAATCGTCCACCTGCCCCCCTCCCACGAAGAAGAGACGAGCTATTTTCCCCTCCCCATCTCTGTGGGTCCGTTACCACGGACTACAGATAGAGGATGTGTTGAAATCATCATGGTCCTGCTATGATAACCGGCCTTTCTTTAGTGCCCAGCCAGTACGTTGGTAATAATCAGGGACTCACACCACCAAGCTCGGGATCCCCACCTATCGGTTATGGAACATGTGAAACAACATATTCTCACGGTTTAGTGCATCGTTTTCGTCGCTGACTTCCTCTTTTGCCCTTTTCACTTTGGAAAATGTCAACTACACCTGTTGACCATTTCCTGTCCCCTCCAAAGTCCAGTCCCACTGCATCGAGGTCTTTGGTCTCAGTTATATTTGGTTGTGTGATCCGGGACAACCCATTCATGTTTATCCAGTTCTTTGGAAACCATAAAGTATGTCTTCAGAGTGATGCACTAATGGATGCACACTAGAGAAGGGTAAATAAATACAAATGAAAGGTCTATTCTCTACCTGTATTTGTCTAGGGACATGTTAGGGATCCTGTGTTGTGTGAGTGTAGGAGACTGTAGAAGACAGTCGGCGGTCAAAAAACCAAAAAAGTCATGTCCGAATTCTGTAACTTGTTCTAAATGTTCCATGTGTGATCTCTTCCAGCTTGGTCCAGTGGCTCAAACACAGCCGGAAGGAGTATTGTGAATTATGCAAGCACAGATTTGCATTCACCCCAAGTAAGTTGTGGATGGATTATGGACTTGAATATGTATTTTTCTTATAAAAAAAAATATATTATGTCAACACAATTGAGATAATAGGTACACCATACATTAGTTGGACTGTATTGTATGTGAGCTTGGAGTGTTGATGTGGTGGTCTCGTGCACTTATTGGTGGGGCCGTGTGACCCTGTAAGTCATTTAAATCACCTGTCGGTGTCATGTGAACCCGATGAGGCAACAGCGGAACGCGCCGTTCACAAAATAAATCAACTAATCTGTTTATAGCAGTGTGCAGTGGTTTTACACTTGTTTGACGTGATATACATAATGTGTGGTCTGTGTATATACTTTATTAAGACAGATGTATTCTCATCATACTGGATAAACGTGTGTGTAAGTCCAGCCATGGGCAGACTCCTTTAGTTATTTAGTCCTCTGGTGTTAAGTCCTGGGGAGGCCAGTGCTGTCCCCCAGCTGTCTCGGTTAAAGCCCGTCTCTCTCCCCAGTCTGTCTCGGTTAAAGCCCGTCTCTCTCCCAGTCTGTCTCGGTTAAAGCCTGTCTCTCTCCCCAGCTGTCTCGGTTAAAGCCCGTCTCTCTCCCCAGTCTGTCTCGGTTAAAGCCCGTCTCTCTCCCCAGTCTACTCTCGGTTAAAGCCCGTCTCTCTCTCCAGTCTACTCTCGGTTAAAGCCCGTCTCTCTCCTCCAGCTGTCTCGGTTAAAGCCCGTCTCTCTCCCCATCACTCTCGGTTAAAGCCCGTCTCTCTCCCCAGTCTACTCTCGGTTAAAGCCCGTCTCTCTCTCCAGTCTGTCTCGGTTAAAGCCCGTCTCTCTCCCCATCACTCTCGGTTAAAGCCCGTCTCTCTCCCCAGTCTACTCTCGGTTAAAGCCCGTCTCTCTCTCCAGTCTGTCTCGGTTAAAGCCCGTCTCTCTCCCCAGTCTGTCTCGGTTAAAGCCCGTCTCTCTCCCCAGTCTGCTCTCGGTTAAAGCCCGTCTCTCTCCCCAGTCTGCTCTCGGTTAAAGCCTGTCTCTCTCCCAGTCTACTCTCGGTTAAAGCCCGTCTCTCTCTCCAGTCTACTCCCCGGACATGCCCTCCCGGCTGCCCGTCCAGGACATCTGCGCCGGCCTCCTGACCAGTGTGGGCACGGCCATCCGCTACTGGTTCCACTACACCCTGGTGGCCTTCGCCTGGCTGGGGGTGGTCCCGCTGACCGCATGTAAGCACCGAGCTGACGCTGCCCCAGGAGACACCTGGGGGAGCGCTAGGGTTAGGGTCCAGCTGGGTGGAACCTAGGGGTGGGGACCAGGAGACACCTGGGGGAGCGCTAGGGTTAGGGTCCAGCTGGGTGGAACCTAGGGGTGGGGACCAGGAGACACCTGGGGGAGCGCTAGGGTTAGGGTCCAGCTGGGTGGAACCTAGGGGTGGGACCCAGGAGACACCTGGTGGACCCCTAGTGACCGGGTCCAGCTGTGTGTTACCAGGTAACACCTGGTGGACCGTTAGTGTCAGGAACGGGTCCAGCTGTGCGTTGCCATGACACCGTCCTGGTGTGGATGCAACACAATGATGTCACTGTAGAAATAGAAGCCGAAGAAACAGATACGGGAT
>OOFH01110558.1:0-10317 GCA_900323355.1 Merlangius merlangus
TCTTCTCGCGGACGCCAGAGAACAAGACGATGGCGCAGAGGATGTAGATGCCACAGATGATGCCAGAAGCGATCATGTAAGCGTTTTTCTACATTAAATGAAGAAAAATGCATTAGTCGCTGGTCGCAAACACTGGTGCTTCATGAGATATTAATATACAAGTGATGCATGGACAATTTATTAAAAACAGACTTAAGGTAAAACATTTGAACACGATATCAAGATGGCAAACTAACGAGTACACTAGATAGTCTTTGGTCCAAACGCAGGTCACAGCTTTGCATCGTGTTTGTGTGCGCTTGCATGCATGCGCGTGTCTTGTTTCTGTCGTTACCGTGTCATCCAGAGAGATGCCGGGAATGCTGGAGTTGGATTCCGGTTGGGACCACAGGACGGAGGAGGCATTGCCCCCAAGCTCTGCGGGGACCCCGTTTGGTACGGGCACACAGGGAGCGTTGGCCATGCCCACGATCTGACCCTGGATGGCTGTACCGATCACCGTCCCCAGCACCTCAATGGTCATGCCTGAGAGAGAGAGGGTGAGGGAATTAGTGATGTTGAGGCTTTATACTAACTAGACTTCACCAGGACATCAAGAATCAATAGATCAGAGTTTCAGATGCAGGATTATCATCATACATCATTGATGACTTCACTGATGGATATTGCATTGTATATACCATGAAAATGGCTTCCATGAGTCTTTGAATCTGCTGAAATGACCCCTCTCTTGTGCCTTCTAAAGAACTGTTTTATTGCGAGTAAGATATTCTGGACCTTTAACTGCTGAAAGCCACCATTGTGCTCCTTTGATGAATAAAAAACAACACCACAGCAATTGAGATTAAAACCTGGATTTTGAGATCCGTAGATGTGTTGACATCAAAATTGACACATCTTTGACACAAAATTAATGAGATCCACAATGCAACCCGCCGCCCCAGAGGGTGGTGTGAACTGGTACGTACGGTAGGCAGTGGCCGAGTCCCGCTCCTTCTGGTCCGAGGTGATGAACATGGTGAGGGAGGAGTAGGGCACGTGGAAGCACTGAAGAAGACATGAGGAAGAGGAGAGAGTCAGTGGTGGATCGCTGTGGGTGGAGGCTTCCAAATGAAAACGCGCGTGCGCGCGCGCACACACACACTCACAAACGCACGCACGCACGCATTTCAAATGTGTAACATCAAAGACTTAACACGTAATTTTAAATAAGCAAAGCTAGTGGAACAAGGATAAACTTCCCATGAAACGGTGTGCCCACATAGCAGGAACTCAGTTTTTAACAGTAAAATATTAAAAATATAAAGAGGAATGTTCAGTTCTTTATTGGTGCGCTTTGCAGTAACAGGGCGGACCGCATACAAAAGTATGGTTTACATTTACAGAAGGGGCAAGTCAAGTTTGGGGGAAAACACGCAAATATGTAAAAAAGGGAAAGAACCCCGAAAGTACAAAATAGCTTTTTAAGAAAAGCTATTTTTTTTTAAGAAAAGCAGAAAGAATTCTGAGAAATGGACCACTTACTGTCTGCAGGGTCTGGAAGAGGCAGTAGAAAACCAGGTACCAGACTACCTTCCCATCCTCAAACGGTGGGACAAACCAGATGAGGAAGTAGCAGATCACAGCCAGAGGTGTGGACAGTATGATCCTACGGGGGAGAGACAAGAGAAAGAGAGAGAGAGAAAGAGAGAGCGAAAGAGAAAGAGAGCGAGAAAGAGAAAGAGAGAGAGAGAAAGGGTTAGAAATGTGAGCACTCAAACTTATGTCACAAACTCCCATGAGCTTTTAAAACAGTGGAGGCAGAGACCAGACGTATCCAATGGATAACATAGAAGGAGACCTATGGTTAGGTCCACACACACACACACACACACACACACACACACACACTTTATGCTCCAGCCCGTCTTTAATTCCAACTCAGGTTCCACCTATCAAAATGAAAAGGGATTCTAATCCTTATCTGCACTTCCAAAATATTTTGGGTATCCAAAACCTCACTGAAACTTGGGCTGAATGATACGATATGCAATAGGTATGTTCATAATGTCCCCATAAAACAAAGTGCTCGACTTACACTGCCATTTAAACTGTTTAAATGATCGGCCGAACACATCTTATAACGAAAATGGTCGTCATTGTTTGTAGATTTCTTTATTTCTGAAGATATTCACAGAAAACTTGCGACAATGAGTTGTGCCACGTTTGAACACCATTGTGTCATAAGGCCAACGTCGGACATCCTGGCTCAGCAGGATCAGTGCTTGTGAATGTTTGTAATGCTTGGAACCTCTGTTGTATTTGCCATTGTATATACCCTACAGTCTAGACAAACCTTTATCTACACTAAGCGCCTCCCTTTGCTAGGAACCGGCCCCATCGCATCATGATGCGGTCATCTACCCGAAACCTGGAAGCGGAACCTGCTCACACATCCTGTCCATTCTTGGGCCGGCCACCCACCTCCCTCCCTGTGGCCTGATCCAGCTGCTCCAATCAGATGCGAGCATGACTTCTATTTAGAGAAGGTGTGAGTGTGTGTGTAAACACGGAAGAGGCAACCTCAGGGGGCTAAGAAACAGGAAGACTGGTCAAAGTGACTCATCCTTAGGCCTGCAACATATGAGGTCACTAAGGCATCACTAGAACACCACCATGACCAGTGTCAATACCCGGACGACGATGCACTACTTCTTCCATTACATCTTTTCCCAACACTGGTCCATCAGGTTTTAGCTTCTGGAGCACGCCAACCAGATCTGTAACTCAGAAATACATGCAAATATCTACCTAACCCCGATGACTCATGGAGGTGCACGTCTAGATTCCAGACTGCATATTCAGTTCATTGCAAGTCGGATATGGAGCAATTGGATTAAAAGAGTTTCCCTTTCCAGCGCATGTAGGCGTGATCATGAAGTAGCTATTGCATGCTCTGCCATGACCCTGCCAATAGAACGATGCTCTTCTCTCGTGTTCGATTTCAGTCCCCTGCTAAAATAGCCGTGCTGACTGCCGGCCGGGGTAACCCTTCCCCTAGAAACATTTGAATCTTAAAATATGATTGCAACCCCAATTTAACATCAAAAAACATTTAATGAGCCACAATATAAAAAGGACACCAAACTACCAAATGTGTAAACTCCTTCAGTTGAAAGCCACGCCATTTAATTGTTTCATTTAAATAAAACATTTCCAGAACTTGTATCATGAGATTAGGTGAACGCCTTAACCACACACATGTTCTCTCTCACAGTAGCAGAGTCACGCCACGGTTGAAACCTCTCCCTCCGTCTCGCTCACTCTCTCCAAAACAACGCCCCCTTCCCTCTCTCCCCTTTTTCCCGAACGACCGAGAGTAACCTCGCATTCCTCCGCCACCCTTAAAAGAAATGTCTGTTATCACCATGACAGCAGTCTACCGAGACGCCATTGGCTGAGGTAGATGGTGTGTTGTGGGCTGGACCAATGCTGAGCCAGCATGCCTCTGAACCCCTCCCCCCACATGAAAAACCAACACCCACCCCCCACCTTCCCACATAGTCTGTGTTGTGCGAGTATGTGGCACATACGCACACAACACAGAAGCAGGAGACAAATAAAACTCAAGGGAAGAAATTGTCCGATCTTTCCTTTGCATTGGCAACCTTAATAATCACAATAATCGGTAGAGATCTGCTGTTCTCCCCTTAATGCTTCCGTTTCCGCCTGACCCCCGGTCCTAATCACAGGGAGAACGTAGCAGGGTGCGGTGGGATCGCTACAATTGTCTGATTTTCTATCAGAGGATATCTCAACACTGATCCTCATCTCTGGCAAATAATGAATCACCTTGGTTGTACCCTGTCTGATAGTGAATCTTTGGCTTGGCTTGTTATCATGCACTTAATATTGCCAATGTTTATTACATTCGCCTCGGTCCTTCATTTAGTTTAGTGATTATTGAATATGTTGTCTGTGTGGAGTTGACGCATGCTGCCCTCACTGGCCCTCACATAAGGACCATATTATTATAAGGATCATATTATTTATGGCCAATATAGATTAGAGAAAGAGTCCATCCACTGCTTAATCAAAAAATCTAAAATGTATTGGTAGAACAAAAAGGGGTATATGAAATAAGAGCCTGTATCACACGCCCACCCTGCTCTGAAATTCACAAGCACCAAAGGCTCCTTTGACATGAGTGGGATAAAGTGGGCCAGTGTAGATTTCAGCAGGCCAATGGCAGAGCTGGATGTTGTGGGGTGATGGTGATGCCACATCATCATCGATGATGACGATACAATGGAGGAGCAGCCGACAAAGCTGGTTCTGTGAGAAGCCAGAGGTATACAAAGTATCTGGTCTCACGGTCACGCTGCCTGACATCGGTCAGCCAAATTGAGGGGTTGTCAGTCTATTTCAGTTATGCAACTGCTGCGGCATGACGTGAATGAAATGCCAAAAAACCAAACCGCAGCGAAATTTACCTGCCTGTTAATCGGCCAAAGAAGGAACCGTTAGCCACCACAGACTCCGCAGTGGCTGTGAAACTCTCCTAAAAAAGGAAGTCTGGACACGAGCTGGGGAGGGACATATCACGCCAGCAAATGTTTTCTCTAATGGAAGCATATTGGACATCTACATTCAACAAATGTGTCCCAACCGGGTGAAGCCAAAAGACATGGCTTCATGCGCTAGCCCACATCGACTTGTCTCACAGAGTTAACAGTAACAATTGAAAACCAGTTTCCCCTCCCCATGTTTGAAATGGCTTTGTTGACAGGAACAAATGCTTAAAAGAGCTTGTATCTGTACCTGCTGTGAAGGGTATTTATCCCAGTAAACAGTGAATTGTACACACAGTGTTCAAGCAGCGGTTGCGTCAGTGTGACCTCATGTAATCCTTCCCCTTACTCGCTGCTGACGTGGAATGTACCAACAATGTGATCGCGACACGAGACTCCACCCCCACCCCCACCGCCGACACACCACTAGGATGATGTGTGGAAAATCACACGGCTGCAAACCCTGATCAGCAATCCACGGCAATAAACCATCGCAACTGGAGAAGAGGAGCCGTGCCTCAATGCTAGGCATGCAGCGCTCCGGTCCACGTTGCCTAGCGTGCAGGCGTTTACAATACACAGAGGGGGGCCATCTCCCCCCTGACACATTTAACTTCAATTGAATTTACAGGTTTCCATTCAAATCCCCTGCTGCTGGGATCCAGCAGAACGGGCACATTGGGGATAAAAGGTCCCGGTTGAGGGAGAGGAGGGGGGTGGTGATACGTACCAGGGGAGCATGCGTCCAAAGCGGGTCCAGGGGCTACGGGACACCAGGAAGCCCACGGTGGGGTCGGTCACCGCGTCCCAGGCACGCCCCACGAAGAGGATGATGGAAGCATAGAAGGGGTCCAGCTGGGGACGGGACGCAGGAAAAAGACCAGACGTTTTAGGCAGATGTAAAAGGGTGGGGCAGCAGCATCACGTTGGTTTTGATGAAAGTTATTTCACAGAAGAGAGATTAAAATGCATGACGTTTGCCGCACAGGGAGGGACACACATTTTGCTTTGTATCTCGTCAGCGCACTCGCAGCTGATGAGCGTCGGTATAGATTTGGACATCCTCAAGCTACTCTCGCAGACGCAAAAGCAAAGCCCAAAAGGATCAATATGCAAACCGATTCATCTCATCGGATATGGGTCATAAACCATCATGTCAGGACGTTATACTTTAAAACTTCTTTCTCTTGCAGTAGAACAGTAAGAACTGAATAGCTAAAGTTAAATACGTGATGCCTGAATAAATAGGTGCAGGTCACAAACAGTAACAGGTGTGGCTAGGACTAAAGCTGAGTCATCTTTCAGTCAGCCCGCCATGCAGCAACTTGCTCGATCCATTCCGAACAAAGGCTTTTCTTAAGATCTGCAAACTCGGAAACCTTCTGACCGAGAACTCCCTCCCTTCGGGCCCCCCAGCATGATCCCAAATGCTAATCAGCGTTTGCGACCGTTCGACCGAAAGAATAAAGAAACAGCCACCCAGGGAGGCGGCTGACTTTCAAGCAAACATGGCATTGACCATTAGATTAGTGTCGGGCCTAATTAAAGCTAGCCCCTCTGTAACGACGCCGTCCTGCCCCAAGAGCTACTGGGCCCACCACCCCGTGGCTCGCCTTTTGAGATTACAGTGGAGACCCGCTGTGCAGCCAATGAGCCAAGAAAATCACAGACTTGTTCCAGCACTCCCTTGACCATGGCCACTGGAACACCGTGCTGCTCAGACACATCGGTTAATTCGGGCCCCCCCTTAGAGAAAGTGGCTTTACATGGATGTGGGTGCGGTGGACATGCGAAGGGGAGAAGATTTCTGAGTTACACCGACATCCCCGCACCACATATCACGTTTCCACTGGGTGGCTTCGGGTACACACAGGTCTCTTTTTAGAGTCACCCACTCCTCAGGTTTCCACGCAGGCTTAAGGGGAAGGGGAAGGCAAGGGTCAAGCTGAAATGTCTGCAGCGGCGGGGGTCGGGGCAGGTCAGCTAAGAGGGTGGGGTTGAAAGGGTCAAAAGGTCACAGCGTCAAGGTCTCACCTGAGCCACGTCCAGCAGGTAGATTTGCAGGAAGAAGCCGAGAGCACATCCTGTGATCTGGTAGGGCGCTCCGCCAACCGCGTAGCACAACTTGTTGCAGATGGACAGGGTACCCCGCTCGCGCTATGAAAGCATAGAGAAGAACATTTAATAAACAGACCTGCCCAAGCAGCCTTCAAAACTGGCTAGTGTCCTGTGCGCGGAAGGGATACGACGCTGGGTGTACCGTTCTCACTAGGTGAACATCCATCCATCCAGTCAGTTAACAAAGGTTTTGTCATGGTGTATCCTACAAGCTTGTATACTCAAATCGCACTGCTTTTATCCAAAAACCAGGCACCTTATCGACAACATATTGAGTACTTTTGACTCGTTTTGATTATCTAGAGAAGTTGGAGTATTGCATAAATGCTTGAGTAATGGACAAGTGTGTTAAAAAATACAGGCAATTTCTAATAAAACCTCATTTTCCAGGAAATGTACTACTTGGTTGCGCTGAGAAGCAAAGAGTATTTGTATAAAATAGTTTAGGGCTCCATTCCTCTGAGTCATCCTGGCAAGGAATTAGCCCTTTAACTTAGCTGGCATACATCTTGGTCTGTCTGTGAGAAACCTAAAGGATTTTGGACCCACCACAACGATGGCTCATTTCTACTACTATGTGGGGGCCTTCTGATCCCCACTGTGGGGCTAATTCATGACTGAAAAACAAACAAGCCTTTATAAGACTTGTTGAAGTGAATGTAAATCTCCTGGTATGGTCTCTAATTGCCAGGAACTACAACACCCTGTGCAATACCACCAAGTCAAAACCTAGGTTCATCCTTCAGTCTGAAGGCCACTCTATTGAATGTTCTGGGACTGTTTTATTAGAACTCAGGGTCTGCTGTTGTGGGGTTTTTTTTTTGTAATATTTGTGTGGTAAATATCATTAAAAAAAAATCGAAACATATCCTAATAGGAGCAATACCACAGGATGATTGACAACCCTAGTACTTGGTGGTCTTGAGTCTTATTTATTGTAAGCCATACTTGCACCACTGGCTCTCTACTCCACATGTTGCATCTCCCAAAACACAGCACACCTGTACCTCCTGCAAGAACAGCTCCTGGCGAGAGAACCTCCCCCATGGGTCAATTATGAAGTCTAATGATGTAAGGTTGATGATGATACCACCATGACAATGGTTTGAAATCGAGAAAATAAATGACACTTTCCCTCAGTTGAAAAAGTCACGCCTTGTGTCATCATACGTGTCGACAACAAAACAGTAAGTAGGCTACATTGGCATTATCTTGAAAAATGTGTTTATAAATTGGATGCATGGAAAACCATACGGCCTTATTTGATTGCTTTGGCGTTATAAAGTATCATAGCACAACCACCCGACTGACTGTGATACAAAGTGATACTACCTAAATAAGCTGTTGTATTTTCAAGGCGCAAGCACACTGGCACATTGTATTTATCTGATCGCAAACAAAACATTAATAAATAAACCCCACTACTCCAACACTGATAGAAGAGGCCATACATGGAAGGAAAGTAACATGTAGCGGTCAAGAAGGAGACTCCCCCCGCCACAGCAGTGTGACACGTTGCTTTGGAAGTGGTGCGATAGCACATCATTGGTCTCAGATGTTATAAACAGACACGACGCCCGCTAAAATATCGCCTCTTCCAGCTCTGATACATCTCTCACAATCAATCCACCTTTTAATTATTAAGTCAGTGTAACTCAGATTACATATGATGTATGAAGCCGAATGAAGATGCTTAGGTAGTTGAATATTTCTAGGCTGGGAATGGGTTATTATTTCAATTCCTGAGCACAATCGTTGGTGTTTTCCTCCCCACAGTGAACAGAGTAGTGTTTAATCTCATTTCAATAATTCAAACAAGGACCTACCCGCCCATTTTTCTATCAGGGGCATTTTGGGGACTGTCCCCACCTTATAGAGCAGAAATATTAAATAAATGTGTATTAAATAAAACTTGTGTTCTTCTTTATAAAACGATTTACACAAGGTGAGTGAATACATCCTTTTGTAGTAAACGAATGAATGAACGTAACGTACCTTCCGAGCCAGCTCGATGCCATCTGAGGTGACCGATTTGTTCAACAAACTCGCGTTGGAATAATGCTCCACTCCTTCCCCTTTTGCCATAGCCGACTCCGACCTTTTGGACGGCGAAATATGAACCAAAAAAATTGATCTTCTTAAAACGTTTGATTTCTAAAGCAAATCAAAGCGAACGTCTCTTTTTTAGGACAATGCAACAGAATCTATTCGTCCTTATTCAAATGAATGAGCCGACACGGCAAGGCGTGTGAGGCTATAGTAATCTAAGGACACACCCCTTTTGTTAACGGGTCAACCCTTCCTTAGCCACACCCCTAAGAATCCAGTTCAAATTAAGAGATGAGATGAGATTCAACAGAGTACAGGTACAGAGCCAATACAATGCAGTTGACATCCAACCAGAAGTGCGCAAGAAGCTTTAAATTCCAAAGTGCAGGTTGAATACAGTATTATGTGCAGCTATGTAGACAATAGAGATTAGAATATAACTATGTACAACAGTTTATAGTTATATACATTTATATAAAGTTATATACATACAGTTTTTCCAGATGACATGTCTACAGTGACAGATAGGAGGTATAGAGGGCTATGTACAGAGAGTATACATAGACATTCATTCTATCCCTGTAGGTCAGAGAATTTATTTTAAAACCATGCTGCTCACCGATAAATCCCTATGGTTTAGGGCCAAAGTATATAACTGATATGCTTCCACTACATAAGCCTTCTAGACCACTAAGATCTTCTGAGACCAATCTGTTAATTATCCCCAGAATAAACACGAAGCATGGGAAAACAAAATTTAATTACTATGCAACAAATAGCAGGAATAAATTCCCTAAGGATTTAAGACTTGCCCCAACTCTGACCACTTTTAAAACAAGACTGAATACTTTTATGTTTGCTTTAGCTTTCTGTTAAATCTTAAATACATTACATTTATTATTTCATTTCATTGTATGACGATGTTTCCATGTGAAGCCATTTGCCTCGTGCATGAAAAGTGCTATATAAATAAAGTTGCCTTGCCTTGCCTAAGCAGTGCACGAGTACATGTAAACAGTTAAATGCAAAACTCCTAAAACAGGAACTCCTCCGGCAGTAACCAGAGTTGGCCCACTGTCTTAAGGGGTTTTCCAAAGGCTGTTCCGAAATACCTTCCGCAAATTCAACTCCTCATTCCCCAAACTTCTGGCGCTATATGGTTTTAAGCTTTGCAGGATGATGTCCCGTTTTAGCTGAGCATACATGCCACCGCTCAACAGTGTACATACATCACCAGCGGCAAGCTGAATGGGTGATCTGTAGAGAAACGAGGAGCTGGATGGATCATCAGAGAGTGAATACATAAATGTACACACTTGAGATGTTTGTAGGTCGCTCACAAAGGCTATATGTGCTGCAAAAATACGGCAGGCAAATTCACAAGGAGATGAACTTGTGAGTGAACACACACACAAACACACAAACACACACACACACCCACACACACACACACACACACACCAACACACAGACACACACACACACACACACACACACAGACACACACACAGACACACACACACACACACACACACACACACACACACACATTCAATGAATGTAAATTGTACGATCTTAATGTATGTCATATTAATAAAGA
>OOFH01110569.1:0-13897 GCA_900323355.1 Merlangius merlangus
GCATTAGGGAAAATGCAATTTATTTGGGGTTGGAAAGCATTCGGTTACGGTGGAAGGGGGATGGGGGTGGGCTGGGTAATGGCAGCTTAATGTTCCCTTAAGCTGTCATTTAAACGTATACCTATCATCGCTCCTGGCATCGGGGTGCCCCCCCCCACCCGACCTCCCCAGAACACTGATGAACCGGCGAGGAACACATCGCTGATTAACGGCCCCTCCCCATCCATGCGTTGCTTTCTCTATTTCTGTCGGGGGCCCTAATGACATTAGATCGGTAATTATAATATTATTCACAGTTCACACAGGCCTCACTGTTAAACTTTTGAGATATGAGACCATTATCATCTTCTAATCTCTTTTTCTGCGAATAACAGCGTAGATTCATATCGCTCTGAGACGGATCTAATGTTGCATTAGTTCTCTGGTACAGAGGGAGGGAGAGAGGGAGAGAGAGAGGGGGAGAGAGAGAGGGGGAGAGAGAGAGAGAGAGAGAGAGAGAGAGAGAGAGAGAGAGAGAGAGCGAGAGAGGGGGGGGGAGTGAGAGAGAGAGCGAGAGAGCGAGAGCGAGAGCGAGAGAGAGAGAGACCTAAAGAGATAACAGAGAGAGACAGACGGAGCCCTAGAGATAACACAGAGGCAGAGACAAGGAGCATGAAGACCCCAGAGAGAATACTAGAGAGAGGAGAGAGAGAGACAGACCTATAGAGACAACACAGAGAGGGAGAGGGAGACCAATAGAGACAATAGAGAGAGAGAGACCCATAGAGATAACTGAGGAAAAGAGAGAGAGAGACCCGTAGAGATAACAGATAGAGAGCGAGAGACCCATAGAGATAACACCTTAAAGGTCGGGCTGTACTCTATAACCCTCACTACACTCCACTGACATGATGGTGATGATGATGATGATTACGATGACGAAAATGACGATGAAGACGATGATGATGAGGCTCGGCTAAGCAGAGCTCCCCCTCCGCCCCGTCTGATCCCCCTGCAGACAACCTGTCGTACATCGAGCACATCTTCGAGATCTCGCGGCGGCCCGACCTGCTGACGCGCGTCATCGAGTACCGCACCACCGTGCTCAAGATCTCCGAGGACGACGAGATCGACACCAAGCTCACGCGCATCCCCTCCGCCAAGAAGTACAAAGGTAGAGCCCGCGCACCGCACCCCACGTACAGCAGGGGGCACCGTGGCTCTCCTCTGATTCGTCAGTCACAAAGGGGCCCTTGAGTCAACGGTGACTTCACGAGTTAACTTCACTTCTGAGACCGCACGTCCCGGTTGCTTGGAACCGGCAGATGCATGATGGGAAGATAAGCAGGGCTTTTCTGCTATGTTACGGCGATAGTCTTCCGGACACGGAGAGATACTCATTAAAGCAGTGGTTCTCAATTAGGGGTCCGCGTACGACTAGGGGTACTCTGCAGTGAAATTTCTAAAATAAAAAAATGTAATAGATAACAATTTAAAGCTGGGCAATAGAAAATAGGGAAAAAGGAAAAGGGGTTGAAATGTAAATCTGAATACAAGGAGAAAGAAGAATCTCTGAATAAGAAAGTGCATGGTTCTGGCCGTTTTACGACATCAGTATAAGTTTAGTGTGTGTGTGCGCTTGGATAAGAGAATTAGTACTAGACTTCCGAAGTGATTAGCATTGCATCGGAGCACACCAGGCCTAGGTTTGTCGTTGCTTATGCCAACCGGTCCCGTTAACTCTTCTAAAGCCAGAGTGTAGTCTGCTTTCATGTCCAAGTTTCTGCCTAGCAGTGATTTTTCTTTTGTTGAAAGATCGAAGCAATGCCGACCTAATTGACACATAATCAATCTTCTCTCTCCCCTTTCAGTTGATGCTCAGCCATATAATGTTTGTTGTGGTTCTGCCGCTCAGGTTATTTCCAGTTGAGACCGGTTCGGGTGAACTGGTCTCAACTGCAATAGTTAACACTATTTTCTGTGTCCCTCCACCTCTTTTTCAGACATCATCCGCCAGCCCTCTGAAGACGAGATCATCAAGTTGGCCCCCCCACCTAAAAAAGCATGAGGTCACGACGCCACTGCGACCTTTGCACCTCGACCTCCATCCTTGGCCTGTCTAATCAACTAACCAATCAACCAATCACTTCTGTTGATATCTTAGCCCCGCCCCCTCCCGATCCCACAGCCACGCCCCTCCTCTTCTCCCCGGCACATATAAAGCCACCACACAAGTCTCCTAACCAACCAACAACCAATCAGAATGCTGCAACGCGCACCTAATCAACCTCATCGTCCTCTTGCCCGACCGGCAGTAGAGTTGTCGAGAAAAGACGTTCCGTCGAAAGAGAAGGAAAGAAGGATGAATGGACAGGAGGACAGGACAACGGGAAGAGAGAGAAGTCTGTCGCCTCTTCCTTCACCCAATGGTTTCGTTCCCATAACTTTATTCCATAGCTATTGTGTTAATGGCGTGTGCATGTGCGCGTGTGCGTGTGCGTGTGCGTGTGTGTGTGTGTGTGTGCAGAGATATCAGAGATTCAGTTGGTAGTTGTTCAGCTATCCATCTGGAGGACGAAGTCTTATTAAAACAATAACAGAAAAGGCTTCAAAAGACATTACAGTGATGTCAGCCCGTAGGCAGAGGCTAAACAATCCATTCATGAATCAAAGCAGTTATTATATGTTGACCTACTTTAAGAGTCAGGGTGTTATAAAAGAAGTAAAAGGATGCAATGCATGCCTTAGTCATAACAAATATGTCGTTCTGAACAAAGGAATCAATAAAACAAAAGACAACCTTCAAGCTTAGGCATCTTGAAATGTACCGAGACACACCCAATACATTTCCAATAAGGCCAGATACTGTACATTTACAATAAGGTCGATCCATCTATAATAAGGCTGATACATTCATAAGAAGAAGTAATTATTGTTTGCTTGGCTCAACAGTTTTAAATGTCTGCCGGTACATTGTAAAAGTACTATAGCCCTTTTAGTGGACAAATATAACTATAGCTATCGGTTTCCCAGCATGCTTAGTTATATGAGAAGCTGTTTCGAGGGTGTTTCTTTCTTGATTTATCATACTGACCACAATTCTCCTAAAACAATAAACCACGGTTTCAGCTGTTTGGAAAAGCACTCGGCCTCTTCAGATGTCGTTCAAAATAAGTCCAAAAGTCCATATGAGACATCAGACAATGTTTAAAAACGTTTTTCTAAAATATATCTATTTTTAAAGCCAATATTTGCCTTGAGCCTTTAGTCACTCCATCGATTGAGAAGTCATGTGCTTGAGATGGAGAATTCATCTCACATCCATCGTTTCACACCAACATCACCGTCATTTGTTTTAATTTTGAAACACCAGATGAGTTTACACTAGACATCACAGAGAAAAGGTTTCAGGACAAGAGAGCTGGAAAAAAACCTGGCCGACCAAAACGCCTAACATGACGCAAACTAATAGATTAAAATCGGTCCAACACAGACAACGTGTTATCCAATATATTGAATTGACCTTATTCATGGCCCTACAGGCTTCTCTGGAAAATGATAGTCTGACTGGGAATTGTAAATTGGAATAATAATTCCAAACTTAAACTAAAATTATACCTCTAAATAGATAGATAAAAAACTATCTTTACAAAGAATATGTGAAGATGTTAAAAACAATGTGAAATACATCTGTGACCCATATAAAGTTGGATGCTTACCCTGGACCATGCGTTATAATAAGAAAATTATATTTTGAAAAATACATTTATAATGATATCTGCATTATGTGTGCATTACACGTGTACAGGTAAATGCTGCTTGTCACCTCATTGGTTGCACAGAAAATAAACATCCAATCAGTAACCTCCCACCGCACGGGAGAGAGAGGGATGTGCATCATGAAGGAGGTTACTTAATAACATTCAATAATTATATTGAAACTTGTACCGCGTGAAAGAGCGGATTACAAACCACCGACTTGGCCATCCTGGTGCATTATGGGATGTCTGGACACCAACCAAATAGCTAACAAAGACTGTTGAAGTTAAACTATAACTGCTGTTTGAATCACTGTGCATCTATACTCCCCGCAGTCAAGCCTTAGCAGACGTCGTGACTTAACTTATCTGCGGCGTAGTTTGTCTGTTTGTTTTTTCAAACAAAGAATATGTCTGAACTGTGAGAAAGATTGCGTCCAATGTAGTCCTGTTTTGCCTTTGACAGACACATGGCGTGCATTCCTTGAAAGGAAATAAAAATAATAACAACAATAATCCACTCACTTTTTTAGACAGTAGTACGTTTATCTATACTGGAAGTCTGGAACGACAACGGAGGACTTTGGTGTTGTACGTGGGTGTTTCTCAGAGATGTAATGTGGCTCTATTTCAGTGTTGAAGTCCCATGTTTGAGTTTGGATTTATTAAAATCACAATGTTACGTTAGATGATGCCCCTCCAAGTTCGTAGGTGGGATAGCATTATTGAAGTCACTATCGGTCCGCTCTGATTAAAAATATATCCCAGTTATGTTAAGCTACGAGCTAGCTGAAATGTACACATCATTGCGACTTTAATACGAAAAACAAACAAAAAACGCGTAATGTTTGGTTAGGTCAAGGTAGATTGCACCTCCCCCCAAAAGAGCTCATGTTCCTTTCAGTATGTATATGCAACAGTTACACCTTCACCTGCTCCCAGTGCCAATGACCAAGACTTTTATTTTGAAGCTTCCCAGTAGCTGTGATCGGGGATGTTGTATTCTGTATTGCTTGCCATATATTGTGTTGTACTATTGGATTGATTTGTATTACTATGCATTTAAGTTGATGTTATATATGAAGCCTTTTGCTCTGCTTACGTTAAAATGTTACCCACTAAATCGAATGGCTGGGATTTTATAACTTGTAAAGCAAAGGGGGTGAAATCGGTCGTCTGTCCGCTATAACTATTTTCTCCTGTGTTTTATAAATGGAGAACGTCACAAGAGTTGTGCATCCATTCATTCAAGGGCAAAAACATACCAAACTAACCCACTTATACAAAATGTCTTCAAATTCCAAGACATTTAAGACACTTTCAAATTCAATTAAGTGTCACAATTCATTCAATTTTTAATTTCTTGGCAGCGACAAATTAGCTTACTATTTCTTTCCTAAACATCGTTACAAGTATAATTTTACAGTCAAATGTTTCTGATTATGTTAAGGGCATGTGTTTATGACATTTCATGTATATACTACAGAAATCTGATTAATTATAAGTTCAGAATATGCCTATTAAGGGCAGACAGAGTACTGCCCAACTATAACTACGTCTGCTGAATAAAAAACTCTCCCACTGCAATCTGTGACACCACTCGACATGGACTCGAACCAGAAGCAGTATTTTTATTCACTGCTATGACCTGTAGCAAACAGACATTGGTAAACACGGACATTATTATAAGAAATAATTCAACAGTTGCTGTTGAACAGTGAGTTACCATGGATATATAACACCAAGGCGTTTTTATTTCATAGCATGAGCATAGATGTTTGGTCTTGGGATTCAATTTGTCGTTATATTCCATTTTTGAATAGCAACTTGTAATTTCGAATGTATGTGACAAATCTCAGATAGAGCCCTATTCAGTGGACTGTATCAAGAAGGCTGGTAGGTTGAGCTGTCCTTCATACTCCTGGGCGACCACTCCCACTTGTGACGTCACAAAATTGGGGCCCTTTCATCTCAATTCTAATAGAATACATCTGTCGTTGGTTTTAGGTGTCGTAAAATGCATATATGTTCACAGAGCCAGGGCTTGTAGTACTACAGCGAAAAGCATGCCTGGAAACATCGCAAACAAAAACTTTGACATCCAATTATATTTGTTTATGGTTTTCAGACACAGGCTTGTGCATTAGTGTGTATCAAGTGTGAAAACATAGAGCCTACATCCAAACGTCCACTTTGAGTGTATGGGAGCCCTACCCAAACTTGTTCTCCATTGTTTAAGTCTTGTTCTGCGGCCATTGCACATAATGTATCAACATATCAGCTGCAAACAATGTCAACATTTGGATTTCAATGTACCAAGTGCATCCTGACTGAGTACATAATAACAACAATAACTAAGAGCTATATATAATTGTTCAAACTATACACAGCATGACAATAGTTACCAACGATTCTAAGCAAATCCCATCCACCAATATCATACTCCCTTAAGCATAACAGCTATGCTGTTCCTTCGGACTAGATTGTACAAATGGTTTGTGAATATATATATATCAATGTGTTTTGTAATTGATTAATTTATTTAATGCCTATATGTTGTTTTTTAGGTATCCTGATTGCGTACTAATCGGAAAACAATTAATTAACGGGAATTAAAATACGTTTGCTTATCTACAATTAGACCGCCATTGTTAAACCTTTTGAATTCAGAGCAGTCTGGCTACAGCGCTAATAATGTTATCATGGTTTTATCGTATAATTATGCTTTGCCGTGATCTCTATTGTGATCCACCGGGTTCCTCTTGCATCATGTGAGTGTTCACCGGGTGTTCGCTCAGTCTTGAGGTGTTAACTATGGGGCACAAAGTGACGCTAGGCAACATTAGTTGATTGTGGTAACGGACAGCTGCTGGATTTGGATGCATGGATTTTTCGTTTTTTCTAGATACCAATGGACCAGTTCCTATACAGTATTTGAAAGAAATGATTATGATCTTAAAACTAGTAGGATAAAGATATCAGAGAAAAACAGGTTAAAAACACATGAGATTCACAACTTCTAAACGTGGCTTGCAAACGATCTAATCGTGGCTAGCAAATGCCAGTTGAGCTTTTGAGTTTTTGGTTCTAAGAGGATTTACAATTTTAAAGAATCATGTTACAATATTTCAAGAAGGCTCAGGAGATAACAATAGGAGAAAGAAGAAAATGATGTGTTTTGAGTGGCTCAGTCAGTGGCAGGTGATGTCACTTCCTATAGTATGTATGACTGGTCCCTGAAGTCTGATTTTAGTGATTTGCTTACAGTTTAAGGAGGTGGTGTTGGATGGGATAAATACATGATCAAACGTGGCAGGTCTTGCACAGAATGCTGTAAAATAGTAGAGGTAGAGTGAATAGAGTTGTGTTGTGTTGGGATTTTGTGAGGATCATGAATGAGGTTAACATTGTGCAACTTGATGCTGGCCTTAACCACTATAACCACTATAAGTAAGGAGTGTGATGGAAAGAGAAGATTTAGTGTTCAATGTAAATTTTGGATGAAATGACGACGACATTTCTCCTACAAAAAGGGGCCAATTTGTTTTGAATTCACCACTGCTCTAATAAGAAACGTTGGGTAATCTCTGCTTTGGTGGCGAGACATTGAACAATCTCTTTTGTTGATGGTCCTTGCCAGGTTTGCCATTGCTTAAAGCCTCCTGTTTAGGTCATCTTTTCCAAGCAGTAGACCGTAGAGGCAATGTTGACAACTGACTGGACACTAGGATCATTGGTAGTACAGTGGAGTGCAAAAGATTGATCAATTGATGCCCAGCGGCATAGATAAGTTGCTTGATGGATAGATGGATCGCTTTGATTGGTTGGTTAATATGTGTGTTTGACTTAACTCTATGAGGACAGCTGTTACATTCTGTTGGAAAGATTACAAGGGGAACTTAAACTGTTATAAGTCAACCAGTAAAAAGTATTTTATGCCCAAAATGATATTGATTTTGAATGAAAATGCCATTGACTCAAAAGTCTGGGCCTAGTCAAGCAAACACGATAATAACGATTATTTCTCCTTTGTAGAAAATTCTAATTTGTATCTGTGTCAAAGTGGCAATTATTGTAATAGGGATTTTAAAACACATTTCAACTCCGGTAATGGGGAGGTTAAAACATATTTCAAATACTTTAATGGGGATAGTAAAACATATTCTATTGTTGAATTGTGGATATTAGAAAATATTTAGCACTTGAATTTAGTTTGAAATCCATCTATCCCATGCTGTTCAAATTTGCTCGTCATGTTTTGCAAGTCACCTGTCAGGCAAGTCACACATTAGTAATGTCGGTGGGAAGAACAATAAAAACATGTGGTCAAGTGATGTCTTTTGTTTTCGTTGTGAAGTTGGTCAGATTGTGTGTCTAAGTTGGTCATTCTTTAAGAAGAAATTCGGCAACAGTTCAGTTAATGCATCCTCCAGCTTTTACGTTCATCAAACTCTTCTACATTAAGCCACTGGAGGCCATGGCAACAGGCTGAACACCTGTTTAAATGGGTTTCATTGAAAGAGAATAAATTCAAAGATGTATTTTACACCTTTCAAACGTGTTATTATGATGTACATTGTTAAACAAAGTCCTTCTGGTGTGGCTTACCTATCATGGTTTAAATGAGACTGTACTGAAATGCTGTTTTGTCATTGTGCTAATCTGAATATAAATATTATATTATATATTAAAATATATTTGCTAACTGATTGTGTTGTCTGGAGCCGTCGTCTTTGAATTTAATACGATACATTTTGGAAATACTTAATTTTACTTGCACATTGTAGAGGGGTAGTTAAACAGATTAAAATGACTATTACTATATTATTCTAATATACTGTACTTGTTTCTGTAGCATATTTTAATGTGGTTATATTTCTGGTTCATGGGAGATGACTCCACAGTATCACAATAGATCCTTGAAACCAATTGTAGTTTTGAGCTGCTTTTTAAATAATTTCTATAAATAGGGTCATCTTGTAGGCCAAAAGTTGCATGCCCATTGCAAATCTTCAGTATGTTTGTAAAATTAGATAAAACATTCCTCCTTTCTTGATATCGGCTTAAAAAGATTGAATCACAAACGTTTACAGCTTAGACATGTTGACAATGGGCTGGAAGTCTGCTGGAAAGACGAAGCTTCATCGATCCTGCTACGATTTCTGGATTCATTTGACACCTTGCTACTGTCCTACTGAACTTCTATCAAAAAGAAATGGGACGGAAAAATAAGGTGCCTTATTTACACTCACAAAGGAATGAGGAAAAGTGAGTCACTTTGTTTTGATTTCAATCCAAGTCGAATCGTTGGGTCTCTACAGTGTCGTTGTGTGTCCATATGGAACATCTCTTTTATTGATGAGTAAATCCACACTTAACATTTTGGACAAGGATCAGTGAAGCAGAACAACGTCAGGAAACCCGTTCCAAAGAATGATGTGCATGTTTATGAGCCAACCCAGGTATTAACGTTTCCATGCCAGCTTGTCTGTTTGGTTGAGGGGAAAACGAAACTTAATTTGTTCAACCACTCGATCATGAAATAGGCAGGAAGGGTTTAACCTTGAGGGTTAAAATACCAACATGTTCACCAATATCCAAATGTAGGTCCAAAGGATAGGTTAGGTTTCGAAATGACTGAACACAACACCTTAAAGGTCCGGCTGTACTCTATAACCCTCACTACACTCCCCTGACATGATGGTGATGGTGATGATGATGATTACGATGACGATGATGAAGACGATGATGATGAGGCTCGGCTAAGCAGAGCTCCCCTTCCGCCCCGTCTGATCCCCCTGCAGACAACTTGCCGTACATCGAGCACATCTTCAAGATCTTGCGGCGGCCCGACCTCTGAACGTCATCGACTACCGCACCACCGTGCTCAAGATCTCCGAGGACGACGAGATCGACACCAAGCTCACAAACTCTTCTAAAGCCAGAGTGTATTCTGCTTTCATGTCCAAGTTTCTGCCTAGTAGTGATTTGTATTTTTTTCTTTTTTTGAAAGATCGAAGAAATGACGACCGAATCGACACATAATCAACCTGCTCTTAGCCCCTGTCAATTGATGCTCAGCCATATCATGTTTGTTGTGGTTCTGCCGCTCAGGTTATTTCCAATTGAGACCAGTTCAGGTGAACACTATTTTCTGTGTCTCTCCACCTCTTTTTCAGACATCATCCGCATCTATACTCCCTCTACATTAAGCCACTGGAGGCCATGGCAACAGGCTGAACACCTGTTTAAATGGGTTTCATTGAAAGAGAATAAATTCAAAGATGTATTTTACACCTTTCAAACGTGTTATTATGATGTACATTGTTAAACAAAGTCCTTCTGGTGTGGCTTACCTATCATGGTCTAAATGAGACTGAACTGAAATGCTGTTTTGTCGTTGTGCTAAGCTGAATATAAATATTATATTATATATTAAAATATATTTGCTAACCGATTGTGTTGCCTGGAGCAGTCGTCTTTGAATTCAATATGATGTATACATTTTGAAAATACTTCATCCTACTTGCCACATTGCACATGAGTACAGAGGTAGTAAAACTGATAAAAATTACTATTACTACATTATTCTTATATACTGTACTTGTTTCTGTAGCATATTTTAATGCGGTTATATGTGTTCTGGTTCATGGCAGATGACTCCACAGTATCATAATAGATCCTTGAAACCAATTGTAGTTTTGAGCTGTTTATTTAATTATTCCTATAGGTTTATCTTGTAGGCCAAAAGTTGCATGCCAATTGCAAATCTTCAATATGTTTGTAACGTAAGATAAAAAATGTCGTCCTTTCTTGACATCGGCTTAAAAATATTGAATCACCAACGTTTACAACTTACAAATGTTGACATTGGGCTGGAAGTCTGCAGGAAAGACGAAGGTTCATCGATCATGCTACGTTTTCTGGGTTCATTTGACACCTTGCTACTGTACTACTGTCCTTAACTTCTATTAAAAAAAAAAATTGACGGAAAAATAACGTGCCTTATTTACACTCACAAAGGAATGAGTGTAAAGTGAGCCAACATCTCTTTTGTTGATGAGATCAACCACAAATAAGAGGTTGGACAAGGATCACTGAAGTCGAACAACAGAGGACCTGTCAGGAAACCCGTTCCAATAAATGATGTGCATGTTTATGAGCCAACCCAGGAATTAACGTTTCCATGACAGCTTGTCTGTTTGGTTGAGGGGAAAATGAAACTTAATGTGCCGAAAGTTTAATGACCATAGCAAATCTTCAGTATGTTTGTAATGTAAGATAAAACATGTCCTCCTTTATTGATATCGGCTTAAAAAGATTGAATCACAAATGTTTACAACTTAGACATTGGGGGCGAAGTCTGCTGGGAAGACGAAACTTCATTGATCCTGCTACGTTTTCTGGCTTCATTTGACATCTTGATACTGTCCTAGTCCTTAACTTCTATTAAAAAGAAATGTGACGGGAAAATTAAGTGCCTTATTTACACTCACAAAGGAATGAGGAAAAGTGAGCCAGTTTGGTTTGAGTTCAAAAAGTCTAATTGTTGGGCAGTCTCTACAGTGGTGGTGTGCACATTGAACATCTCTTTAATTGATGAGTCAAGCCACACTTAAAATGTCAGACGAGGATCAGTGAAGCAGAACAACAAAGGACCTTTCAGGAAACCCATTCCAAAGAATGGTTAGAGCATGTTTATGAGTCAACCGCCAACCCTGGAAATAAAGTCTCCATGGCAGCTTGCCTCTTTGGTTGAGGGGAAAATGAAACTTATTGTGTTTGAACCACTCAATCATGAAATATGTAGGAAGGCTTTAACCATGTGGGTTATTCACATGTTAAAACATGTACAGCCATATCCAAATGTAGCTCAAAAGGCTAGGTAAGGTTTCGAAATGACTGATCCTGCATTCCTGTCAGTTTCAGTGGGCGTCAACTGGACTAAAAGGTAAAGTACTTAAGTCCCAGGTGCACCTTCTTCACAACTATCCAATTGGACGGATTTCAGCATGGCAGAAGGTACGACCTATAGGTAAGGAAAAATTAGACATGTTTTCTTCTGTTAACTAACTAAATGTATTGTATCAATTTCAACAAATTGTTAAAGTAGTTAGTAAAAGTAATTACCTAGCCTAATTATGTAATTTATAACTTAACATTGTACACTTTTGCTCCATCACGTTTATTTTTTTGGCATATTTGGAGATCAACACCATATCAACGAGTGTGTTAATAGATTTTTTTTACACTCAGTTGGTTTTTTACTCAGAAATGTATACATAATTAGACACAGATACAGATTTATTTTTATACAATTTTGAGCTTAGAGTGTGCATGGGACACACACTCACACACAACCACATACATGGATACATATAAATACACATATATATGTGTATATACACACGTTTATATACACATATATATATGTGTATATACACACATTTATATATATGCACAGACATATATAAACGTATATATACACACCTACATATATATATATATATATATATATACACATACATATATATACACATACATATACATATATACATACACATATATATATCAGACCCTCCAGGATTTCGCGACGTTGCGATTTGCAACATCACCGCAAATTGAGGGTGATCTCGCAATTTTAACTGACCACAGAAACTTTCCCGCAAATTTCAATAATTTTCAAATCAGTGGCGTCGTCTTGAACTGACGTCCACAAACTACCTTCCGTCTTACTTCCGTACTTACTACTTCAAGCGATTCAAGCATTCATGCAGCATTAGGGCTGGGATAAGCGATTATTTTTTAAACGATTAATCTAGCGATTATTTTTTCGATGCATCGATTAATCTAACGATTCATTTTTTCAGTCCGATTCGATTTCGATTCGATTATCGATTATCTCCCCATTAATTGACTAATAGTAATTTATACATGTTGATTTACATATCTGAATGAAAAAAACATGAATTCCTTGACATTGCAATACATGTTTGCCTTAAAATTCCAAAATAAAAGTGCAAAGTAATGCATTCTTAAGTCAGAGGTAGCATTCAATAAAACCTTGAAGCCTTGAAAACACAAAGGCCTTCTGTCCTTCCTGAACCAACAGAATTGAACATATCGACACGGAATCGTTTCCTATTACATTAAAGAATTCCCATACTTGAGAGGAACGAGTGCGTGGCGCCTTGCACTTATGAAAGTCAGATGAGCCACTCGCGTTGCTACTACGCTCCGGCGCCGCCATTAAATCTTTTTTTTTTATTTTTTTTTTTTGAATCGACGCGCATTTTTCGCGTCAACGTATTTTATGCGTCGACGTCATCGACTACGTCGACGCGTTGTCCCAGCCTTAGGGCCCAGACATAGTCAACGCATCGCTACGCATACGCGTCCAGAAGGCTACGCATCGCTACGCTTCAGCCGCCATTATGCGTCGATGCGTAGCAAAACGCGTCCTCCCAATTTTTGATACGCGACGCGCCGATCCATGCAATACTATGCGTTATCGGTGGGGGCGATACTGCAAATATTGTACATTATTTCAACTATAGAGGCTATATTTACCCAAGAAAATTAGAAGAAAATGACGGGCAAAGAGGAAAAACAAGACAAATTGGGCGAGCAAATACGATTATATAAGCATTTATATGATACTTCTTCACTATTACATTCCAACAATATTGCTTTGGAGAATGCATGGAGGGAGGTTGCAAGTGCAATGGGAAAATCAGTTGTGAAAGTGAAAATGGACTGGCAAGCTGTCTGGGACAAATACGGAAGAGCGCATAAAAAGTGGAAGGTAGCGTGCAAAAGTGGTGCAGGGCAAATAACGTTCGGCTATCGAGTCAGGAGTAGGTGGAGAGCACACCAGTGTTGCTGGGTGTTTCCGGGGGCAGGGTGGTTGTTACTGACGGGTTGAAATGAAATGTGAATTGTGAGTTAAATGTGTGTGTTGGACTGCCTTTGATATATGTTTTTGTCTATCTCCTATTGCTATTTATTGTATTTATTAAGTAATTTATTATGTGAGACGGGAAACTGAACGAAATTGCCCATTTTGGGATAAATAAAGTTTTTCTAATCTAATCTATCTGCGTATCCTGCGGTGCCGCCGCCGATGTAAAAGGAGCAATAAAATGCACTCTTCTTCCGTA
>OOFH01110571.1:2618-12877 GCA_900323355.1 Merlangius merlangus
TGGGTGACGCATGGCCTCAGGGGCACTACATCGCCCACACACCGGGCTGAGACACAGAGTGTGGGGTGGAGCTTGCAAAAGCCGACACTCGGTACACCAAATGTTTGGTAACAAGAGCTTTTAGTTCCACAGATCTCCGCAGGTAATCCTTCTTATTTGAGCAACCATTTGGCCTGGAGTAAGTACTCCATGGGGGTGCCATGGGTTACCAGCCGTCTCTATTCCCAGCTCAGGAGGTCGACATTGCTGTCCCATCGGTTCAGTCTCATCTCCGCTGGTTGGCAAGATTTGAAGGACGTTCATTCCGCCCATTGCCACTCAGCTGACCATAACCAGGGCATCGCTGACTGCTACTGGTCCCAGGCCCTAACTACCTCCCAGGGAAGAGGGTTTGGCTTTCCTCAAGTGACCTAGCCCTCAAGACGTTTTTCAAGAAACTCACCCCCTCTTTTTTGGGCCCTTTTTGATTCTGTCAGAAACCCCACAGTGGTCAGACTCAGGTGGCCTTCCAATATGGAGGTTCATCCCACCTTCCATGTTTCTCAGTTAAAGCCTGTTTCCACCAGCCCTTTGTCCCCCCCGGTTGCATCTCCTCCACCACCCCGCATCATCGATGACCACACGGCCTACAGTGTCCGGCGGCTGCTGGACGAGTGCCATCGGGGACAGGGTCCACCAATACTTGGTGGATTGGGAGGGTAATGGCCCTGAGGAGCATAGTTGCCCTGTAGAAACATCATGGATGCGTCCATGGTCCAGGTTCTCCATGAGGAGCACCGGTATTGACCTGGTTGGGTCGCCTGGAGGCGCCCATTGAGGGTACTGTTAGGGTTAGGGTTAGCCCTAACCCAGCAGATACATTTCTCCGTCTCCCCCTCTTGGTGGCATATTGTCTAGGCATTGGGCGAGGCATTCCCTTGTTTTCCCTGGCTCTACACCTGTTGGACATGCACACCTGCCATCCATCTCCGGGCATCACCCTGCCCTACTTAAACCCTGGTTCTTCACCCACTCATTGCCAGATCGTTGTTTCAACTCTCCACCCTTGCCTGTCCACCTACTGTTTATTCCCCACTGCTCACATCGTCCCAGCTACAATAAACCTCTGGTATAATTCAACCTCTATTGTCTGCATCTGCGCTTGGCTTCCCCCCTTTCGATCATAACAGGGTGTGCCATAACAACCAAGAGGCTGGACTACTCATCCATAATTATTTGACAAAACATAATCACGTAAGTAAAGGTTGACATAAGATTGGTTTCAGGCAGTTCAGGAGAGGATTTTTCTTTGGGAGAGACACCCCTGGAGTGGGCTTAGAGATGTGTAACTAAGCAGACCTTATACATGGATCAAAAAAATTACATAACACACTAAAGGAATGGGGAAAAACAAAAAGATAATATTACCCTTTAACAACTCGCCTGAGTCAAGCGTATTTCCAAGCTCAGCACTTGTCGTTGTTACAGAAGCACATAACAACAACATTAGGAAGGGGAGTGTTAGCTGACACTCTGATCAGTTTAACTTTTATTCCCCTGCGACTCAATTAATTTTTTACCTGTGTTGGACTATGGTGATCTTTTGTATGCATACCTACACAGTATCTTCATATGGTTGACACAGCTTACCATGCTTCTTTGAGGTTCATCACAAATTGTAACGCTTTGACTCACCATTATGAGTACTCTCGGGTAGGGTGGCCTGCATTGGCCACCCGTAGGCTCTGTCATTGGTACACTTTTATATATAAGGCAATTATTGGTCTGCTCCCATTCTACAGTGTGTCCTTATCGTGCAGAAAAGAGCTGGAAAGTATTCTTTGCGCTCTTACAACTTTTTTATACTGGCCCCTATGCCCGTACGGAAAATGGCAAAAGGGCTTCTGTTTATTCTGCCCCCAAGGCATCGAATAGGTTGCAGGAAAAGTTGAAACTGAACTGTTTTCCATGAAATGCTTTTAGACCCAAAATGAAAGACTTAGAGGCAGATTCTTTGAGATTTCAATGTTTTTAATGTCCATGGTACGAGTTCCCTATTCTGACTTTTAGTTATTCTTGAATGTTTCCTATTTTGTCTTCTGTCAGTAACTACGTGTGCTTTGTATGTTGCTGCCTGTCTTGGCCAGGTCTCCCTTGAAAAATAAATGTTTAATCCCAATTGAACTTTGCTGATTAAATAAACAAAAATCCCTAAACGTGAGCTTTAAATGACATAAATATGTTAATGAAAATAGGTAATGATGATTATATCATATTGATCACACCTTGTGATGGCTTGTTAATAATGGGATTCTGGACCATGATTCTCTTGAAGCCTAGACTCCAAGAAACGTCAAACGTCCTGGATTTTTTTTAGAAAACGCTACTGAAACAAAATATAGGCCCTTCGGATATTATTTGGCGTTTTGGCAAACAGTGGTGTGACTATTCTCACTGTCACGCCCTAGGGATATGATTTTGGTATTTGGCAGACATTTGTTTAACTGTGACTCATCTCTAGCCATTGAGATTATTATCTCAGGATAGTCCTATTTACGCCAAAGGACATTGTTACAACCTGTAACATAGTTTCAAAGTATACAAATATGCTCATTTTCGGGTCCTACTTGCCTTCTTCCCACACTTAATCGGGAAAGTTTCCATTTGCTTACAATCCTTACCAAACGTATGGACAAGGAATTGTTATTTTCCGTCTTCTTTCCGATTTGTAGGCGTGCATGCATGTTGTGTAGCGCGATACAAGTGTAGTTAGAGAATATCCTGCGTAATATCGATAAGATGTGTGTATACGATAATTAGCCTACCCAGATAGGGCTATTTGCTGATTATTGTGTACAGTTTCTCTCCAAAACGGCTCAAACTTACATGTTACAACAACTTTCTATGGAGGTTGATGGGACTCTAAACTGAGATAAAGGATCAAAATGGTATACCAAAAGGTCTACTTCTAATGTGCTCTGCATCGTGTCCCACCGAGTTTCAGGCAAATAGTATTGGCTGGTTGGCTTATTTGTGGTTTTCTTTCGTTTTCCTTTTAATTCCTTCATTTATGCTTCCTCCTATTTGTACTAAATAGCGGCGCCTGACTCCAAAACGGTGGGTGCCAAGCAATGTGACTGACGTTGTCGTTTGCTTTTTAATTTATGATAATAAAATGCTGACTGCTGGGGTAGACTCCGCCTTTGTTATCAAGCTACTACTGATGGGCAGGGCACTTACACAGTGTCATTTGGCTCGGCTCACAAATAAGAGCCAGCTCTTTTGGCTCCGAAACTGCTCAGTTACATCACATCGCGTATTCCAACACCTTTCCATAGCATATTGGGCAGCATTTGTTTTGCTGCATGATATCGATAGTATACGAAAAAACAAGGAGTAGACCGACCTAAACCAACAATGCAAAACCCTGCCATCAGAAAAACAACCAGCAGGGGCCGCAGTTTGGCAGTTATTAGCATGCGTAAGGCTGGGGCTAGAACACTGGCTAGCAGCAGCCAGGCTAAGGTAGCTAATCAGTCAGTCGGTGCAGATGGGTCATTACGCGGGTTTGGGAAGTGGGAGTCGAATTGCCTCAATTTAACCACCAGCGGTGCTCCATAGCCTGGTACTGGAAAACAGTGAGTAATACATTAATAAACGCCATTACTTTGACGTGGCACTTTCCATTGTAAAATAGCTATTCAATATTATGGAATAATGGTGAATGCAATGGGGTGGTTTTCCCTGCATCATACTTTTAAAGTGTTTTTCCATTAACATTTCATAATACAGGCGAGAGAAAGCGTTGCCTTGACAGGCTAGCATGCTAGCTGTAATGCTAACTCAAATTGTGAATAGTGTTTCTGAGCCAATGGCTTTTCTTTGATCTACAATGAAAAATCATATTTTACGTCACCCTGTTTCACAATTTTTCCAACGTTATGTAATCTATCTAAAAGCACAACTACCGTTTATTAATGGTTAGCCCAACCAGCTTATGATCTCGTTACAGTAGCCTTCTCAAGCTGCGCCCAGCCCTTTCTTATGTCCCCCTGAGTCAGTGCAGTGATCTACGGGAGCCTGGTTGCGTTATTCTTTGTTTGAGGAAGTGTTCCAGGCTTTTTTCTTGACTCTGCCTGCCAAGCGTAATTACATAGGCTGTTCATATCTGTCAACTCTATTTACTGCGTTCTTAGTTGACGATGTTGCATGTTCAACAAATGTGTGGGTGTGTGTGAGAATTAACACTAGGGGCTGGATATAAAGATATACAATTAAGGGATTTTGTATACGGTAGGATGACTAACTTGGGGTAGGAACAATGTCCTTCAAATTATTTTTTGGATTTATCAAAAAGCATCATACATCACAATCCAGCCATTTGAATTTAGCATTTTGAAAGGCTCTCTCTCATGTTAGTAACAATTTTCATAGATGAAATAAGTACTGTTTAAAGATTGATACGGCAATTTCTTTAACTGGTTAGATGCAATTGTTCTTTCTGAAAACTAATTATGTTTTTTCATTGATTGTGTCTCCCCAGGTGATTCAAACATTTGCGCCTTTCTGGTCTTTGTCGGACGGGACATTTAAAGGAGTTTACCTTTCAATTGGGTCTCCCACCTTATTCTACAATAGCATAGTACTTATGCGTTAGACATGTTCAACCTAATGAAAAAGGATAAGGACCGAGGCGATGGAGGAAAGAAAGATAAAAAGGATAAGAAGGAGAGGATGTCTCCAGCAGAGTTGCGCAGCCTTGAAGAAATGAGTATGCGTCGGGGCTTCTTCAACTTGAAGAGAGAAGCCAGGAGGGAGTCCAAGAACAAGCTAGAGATCTCCAACCCCATACCCATCAAGGTGGCAAGCAGCCATGAGCTCAGCCTCACAGACATCGAGTCAGATGGTTTGAGCAACAGCCGCAGCGGTTTTCTGGATGACCAGTTGAGTGCCGCCAGCTCCACTGATGACCTCAAGGGAGAAGGGGCAGGTGTTGGACCCGATGGTCACCGCGGCTCAGTGAGGGACCGTGTAGCTCACTTTGGTTCACTCGCCAAAAACTCAACCCAGGTTGGCCAGATGATGAAGCGTTTCTCCTTTTCCCAAAGGAGCAAAGAAGAGAGTCCTTCTGAAGGATCCACGCCATCAGGGCAGAACTCCACAGCCCCTTCTCCACAGGTGGAAACCAAGGTCTTTGAGCAGTCACGTACTCACAGTCCTAAACAGCAGCAGCCCGAAGCGTCCGTGCCTAAAAAAGTATGTATTCCCAAACTAGTAGACAAGTCCTTCCCGGCCGACCTTCAGCTCCCGGCTGTGGTTTCACCGACCGTGCCGGAGACTCGTGCGTTGGAGCTCCAGCGGCGCAACACGGGGGACTTTGGCTTCTCTCTGCGGCGCTCCACCATGCTGAACCGTGGCCCAGACGGAGTGTTCCGGCAGCTCGTCCACTTCGCAGAGCCTGGTGCCGGCACCAAGGACCTGGCACTGGGACTGGTGCCCGGCGACCGACTGGTGGAAGTAAATGGCTGCAATGTGGAGAGCAACACCAGGGATGAGATAGTGGAGATGATCCGCCAGTCCGGGGACACGGTGCGGCTTAAGGTGCAGCCCATCCTGGAGCTCAGTGAACTGAGCCGCCGGTGGCTGAGGAACACTGAAGGACTGCGCAGGGAGGCCAGAGATGTAAGTATACTCACATTCCCGTGTGGGTGGGTGTTTGCGGCGTGAATGTTATAATATTAATAAATAAGTCAAGCTTTATGTTTGTCTTCAGTCGGTGGATGGAAGGCTGAAATAAAGCTAAAAGTTTGGATTTATTTGTTTTTATTAGCGGTTTATTTGTTTTTATTAGCGTGACGAGACGACCGTCACACATTTAACCTCTTCCCCACAAACCTTTGCCCAACACCAGGCTCAATGTATAAAATCTATATATACCAGAATCAGACCACTCATATTTTGATGGAATAAAGTAACAGTGATGGACCACCATCAGCAAACGGCAAAAATACATGTGTAATATAAGTGCTGAACTGTAGTTTTCTTTATAATTCCACTGTAGAATGCCTAGGACTTAATTGGTGTTTGTGCACGATGAAGGTCATGTCTAAGCTTGGTTGGCACTGTGGGACCACTTCGACGGAGAAGCAGCAAGATTACAATTGAGAGATCTTTTTGCATAGGTGACCAGGAGGAGGAGACCATGTTTCGATCAATATTGAGTTGTAAAGTTCCCTACGTTTCCCTCCGCCATTGACAAGTATGGTCTTTCACAAGCCTGTGATTGACAGGCAAGAAGGTTTCCATAAATCCTTCAGGGAAGTGATGCCCTTTTGGTCATAAGTTAGCCGGGAGCGGCCTAAAATCTAAATTGATGCAGTTAACTCAAATATATTCTCTGAGCCCATTTTATTCACCAACAGCTGCTGGATGACAAATTACATTTAAATAATAGGGCTTAAATCTTACCTATAGACTGCATATGCATTGATAGGTACTGTTGGAAGTCACTGTTTACATGGCTCACAATCTGAAGCCATTCCTTCATATTTGTGTTCAGGTCCTTTCTAAACTAGCTGAAATCTTTATATACCATAATCAGATATGTGGTAAGGGTCTGTGAATAGCTCAGGAAAAACCTAATGTGTTGAGTTATATTAAATTCCTTTGACAGCCCACAGGGACTAGGACTTCCTGTCCCTCTCCGCTCTCTGGAATGTTAAAGGCATGCTCCTGACTTCAGTGAGGTGTTATCAAGCCATACATACAAACATTGCAGACCTCACTTTAGTAATTTGTCAATGAAATGCTGTTTACTTAAGTATACTGCGGTCTTCTGCACAAATACCAAGTCTAACATTGTCAGCATTTTCAGCTTTAAAAATGCTGTTTAGTGTATTCGACTATTACTGTACCTTGTTAAGATGCCCACCTCACACTCATTGTTTCATTGCTATGATTACATTGCATAATCATTTACACATTAATTGTTGTATGTTTTGCTGGGATTGATCACTTGGTAGTGCTATTGACAAATTTTCATCTATACCCAGCCCTAATGGCTTCTCTTTTACATTACTTTTTTAATGTCATATTGTGATTGCTAGACAATGATTCTTGTGAGCAGGCAGGGAGATCTGCCTCTTAACAGATCAGGCAGCGAGGATCTGCCCGGCCTGACAATCGGACTCTAAAAACAGGGGAGGCATAGGTTCTCTGTCGAAGTCCCACCCTGGTATTTGTGGAATCTGCTTTGGAACAAATAGGCCACTTCCTGACCCTTTTCCCTGGAGTTGCTTTTGCAGAAGAATAGAGTTGTTGAAGACGTCTTATGTTGTTGTTGAACAAGAGTGTGCTATGTCTTGGGCTGAATGAATGAACAGGGAAGTTACATTGTTAAATTTGCAAAGTCTGCCCATTTGATCACAGCAAGTGTTGAAGTGATTCAACTTTAACGTAGATCGGTTCTCAAATTAGATGATGATGAGGAATGTAAAAAATGCACCGAAACAGACCAATATAAAAATATGCGCCTCAAGAATATTTTCTTTTCTTGCTGAAACGAAGTACATTCACCTCCGTGGTACACATTTTCCAGGCAGGGTAATCTCTCTTAATGGCATAAGTGTGCTAATGACTCCCTTTTCTTAAAATGATGACTTTGTATCTTCATAAAAAATATCTGGGAGAGCTCTGGCTTACATTTTATATTTATTTATTCTCTGAATAATATAATACACAAGACTAAGAACTTTCTTAGTCTTAGTTTCTTTTGTCTGAATGTTTTCTGCCATTGTGTTGACGATCACATCCTCTTCCTCTCCCTACTGCCTGTTTTCAAACAAGAGATCTCAATCAGAGAGAGGATGTTGGTTGTATAGCACGGGAAAGGCCAGGAGATGAGAGGGGAGCTAAGGAAATCAGATTCTTGCTGGGGTACTCCATGTTATTCATGGCATAGTGATAGATGAATTAATACAGAAACTAATTCTGTATCATGCTCGACCCATTCAAGATATTTTGCTTATATTGTGCAAGAAATTGCATCATCTTCAATCAACCTTGGCCTGTATTATTTCTCTTTCTATTTCTTCCCTTCTTCATATTTCCTCCTATCCATTTCATTACATAGGCCTACGAAGTCACGTACACCGACCATACAGCAGGCTTGGGCTCCCATTTGTTAGGCGTGTTGAAATTTCATGTTGCATGTGTTCCTCATCCCCACCCAATTAACAGATTAAGCACCACTAGCTCCATGCAGGCAATTTACAGCAAACACTTCCTCAAACAAGCTATGTGTTATTGACAGGTTAGTGTGGACAGGAATTATTTTGAATACTGAGGGGGGAAAAAGTAAGGCGAGGCTTAAGCACGGGTTGGCTTGCTTATTTGGTTAGCTATTCAATTCATCGTAACTCTGGTTTCTGTGGAATGATGTAAATGTAATTGTCTCATCAAGGCAGGGTCACGTTCCTAGGAATGAGTTTTATTAATTATTTTCCAGAGGCCCACATGTCAATTTCTCTGATGCCCATGGTTGAACCTAAACTCCCTCCAAGACGGTGTTTCAGAGTTGAGATGCATAGCTGATTTGTGATGCATTGCTGCCTGAGACAACACAACAAATAATACATGCTTGGAAAGTGGGCACACTTCATGACCCAGCATTCACTGGCTATCTAACTCACATTTACTCACGTTGCATGCCTGTTGAGGCATTTACTGAGCAGTTTAGTTCAAAGTTGAATATGGCTGATATTGATCATAACTCCACCTATTACAGTATTTTATTTAGCAATTACTCACGGTAGCCACAGCTAGGTGTTTTATTATTCAGTAGTAAGTATGGAGTTGCAATCCTCAGCCATGTCCAAACCTGTAAAAATAATGGCCTATTCCTAGAAATGTATGAAATGTCTCCTACATTCCTCACTTTAAATGGAGAATACTCAGTAAGCTTTTAAATGAATGATTCATGATTTCCTGTTCATTACATAATTGGAAACAGTTAATAGTGCTTAAATGCTCAATGTCTTTTATTTGAGACCCTTTTACAGCAAATGTAAAATGGTACATATGTAACCTCTGGGAGTCCCAATACCTGCTGAGCTATCTCTTGTCTCCTTTCATTAGTGTATTAAGACTCCAAACAAGGTCGCCATGATTGTTGTCACTTTTGACCTGCAGCAGCAGTATGATGTCTCTGGTCTAGCGGTCAATGGTATAGCACAGATTCAATGGCTATGATGTATGGTCGGCTCTAAAATGCCTGCTTTTCCCACTTTTGTCTGTAGCCTTGACTTGGAGGTGCACCTGATGACTTAACATTCAGGATTTAACTGTTGAAACAGGCAATCAGGGCTCAAAGTAAGTCGCACCCAAAACGTTGAGTCATACATTGTGATGTACGTTGCTTGGTTTTTCCACACAGAAGCTTGGTGTGTACTATCTTGAATACTGCAGTGCTGCTGGCCTATAGTCTGCTCTGTCTTCTTTTACATGCTGAATAATTTACTGGAAAACTCTGCAGGCCAAGTTAATGGTACAATGGTATTGTGTAAAGGCAGTCCCAAAAGAGGTCGGCCTTTATGGTGCGTAACCTTGTTGATAGTTTTAGTATTCAGAAAAACACTGCTATCTTGCAGTTTACCCACTTTGACAAGTTATTTTTATAGAATAAGAGAGGATTTTAAGCCCCTTTCTTAACCCATACAGCATTCTATAAACACAAAAATACCATCGCTGCTCTTGTCGTCAACCTCAATCAATCTTGGTACATGTAGGCTATAGGCATTAAGCCATTGTCATGGATCAATATTGATGTTATTACCAAAACCAAATAGCTCTAAGCTTAGGTTTGCTTTGACTGCTTAATCGCTAGGCCTAGTAAACTCTAACCCCTCACTGAAATTTTGGCTCAACATGTTTGGTTAGGTGTCAGATTAAAATCAATTGAATAAAGTATAATAAATAACGTATTTCGCAGGGCATACCTCAAATTCAGGAGGAATCTGCTTCACTTAAGATGAATGTAAAATAAATAAATAAATGTACTGTTTGTTTTTATAGCCCTTTTCGAAAAATGACCAACCCTCAAATCGCATTTACGGAAGTGTTTCACCCTTGCAAGGTAACAACCAGTTTAATTGGAGCAGTTAGGAGCGAGATATCTTTGAAATGCCATGTTGTGTCAAGGAATCAAGCCATTTAAGTTACCGCTTAAGCTGCTGCCAATGGAAGAGCTTCTGTTGCCTATGTATTTATCATTTATTTTAGCT
>OOFH01110578.1:0-10718 GCA_900323355.1 Merlangius merlangus
CTAGACTAAAGGAACTTTCCTTGCTTTAGATTGTTCCTTGACAAAACATTTACCTGATGACAGTAATGCACCGCCGAGACGATCTGCCTGAAGAAGTGTCTGGCCTCGCGCTCAGAGATCTTCTGGGTCTCGCAGATGTAGTCGTACAGGTCCCCCCGACTTGCGTATTCCATCACGATGACAATTTTGTCTTTGTTTTCAAACACTGTTAAAAAGACAAACATGCATAAGCAGGTTAGAGGAGTGCTTTATTACCCCCGAATCATTTACATGATCCATGCAAAGCAGCACTCCATGGAAATTCAATCTCCCCACAGAGTACACGGTATGCTAATTCAAAAGAAAGCTCATAGAAGAGGCTTGTGGGAAAACATGTGTTTCTACCCTATATTATTACAGTATCACAGATGTCAAAACTAAGCATGAATCTTCCCATGCTAAGCCTTGTGTGAACAAGAACTAAGTCATTCCGCATCCAGACACCTGCAGATGACTTCCTTCACATCTCAAAGATGTAAAACGCCCAGTCGGTAAAGGAAAGCATTGGTGGGATTATGTACCTTCATAGATGGTGATGATGTGTGGATGACTGAGAGAGGACATGATTTCAATTTCCCTACGAATGTGAACCAGGTCCTGCTCATCCTTGATCTTCTCCTTCCGAATGGACTTTATGGCCACCTTAATAAAGGGAAAGAGAAAAAAAAAAGATATAATTAAAAGATAAAGCTCATTACACCAACAAGCCAGGCTGGGTCGAAGCTAAATTGAAAGTGACATTAAGCATTAGTGTTTTACGACCTTTTCAGAAGTTTATCGATAATTTTTTGCCATAACACGCATTGCTTAATATTTAATTACACACATGCACACACACACACACACAGGCGCACACTCACACTCACACACACACACACACACACAAACCAAAACTCCAAAGGTTAAGGTTTTGTTTTCTTCCTCTAAGCTATCTATCAAACAATGATTATCTATACCCTTTTTAACCTTCTCCCTAAAAATATTTAACACAGTTTTATGATCCTCTACTTGTTGCAGTGTGTGACGGACAATAGACAATAGAACTAAACACCCCATACTATCCACCCCAACAGCAGGGTTGGACAGGGAGCTCTGTGATTGGTTGCTTCGACTCAAAAGTATCAAGTGTAATTCAATCAACACAGCCAATTTGTTTGGCTTTCGACGCGCTCGGGTTCTTCCAAATGCACGTTTTGTACGTACACCCGTGACCTGAATGAGCGTTCTACGAGACACTGCGTCAGTGCGGGCCTATTATGTTACGCCTCCTCATTGTCCGAGGGGGAGATGCCTGGGATTCTTTTCGGCCACCGAGTGCGTCACCAGGCGGCCCCCAGGTTAAGAGGTGTCGGGAGCTAGCAGATGGCGTTCTCAGTGGGGTATCCCAGTTTTCCCCTTGTTCAGGACCCCCCACTCCAATACATACCCAGACACCAAACAAAACACAGCCACACTACCGGGAGAGTACAGACACAAAAAATGAGTAGCATACTGACTAAGCTGTCACAACAGATCAGCCTCAACACGCAACTGTCTATGAATCATCGTCTGGAATGGCTGCTCATACAGGCAGCGCAGTAAAACACACACGGATACACACACATACCTCTTTCGGGGAAATTGCAAGATTTCCTGCATTTGTTTTCCTCCGAACGGTCTTGGAGTTACCCATTGAAGCTGTGTGTGACTGTGGATAGTCATGCTAGTGTGTTTAGCTGAAAGTCTGCTTGTATGTTAAAAAAGAAAAACAACTTGGGAAGTATATTGAAATCTGTACATCTGTATTCTACACCTCTATAAATTAGTACGTTTAACTCCTTTAAAAAAATAATAATAACTTGGCCAATTGAGTATAGATTCACATCTGTTTAGCACTACCACTGCCCTTAAATTAAAGAGGTTATCTACATTTAATTGTGGACATTGAAAATGGAATTATGAAACATAGAATTGAGAGGAAGGGGAATGAAGTGGTTATTTGTGGTACCAATCTTCCATTGTCATGTTACACATCTCTGCCTATTATAAGTAAAATACAATCATTTGGGAAACCATCCAGATAACGTGTGGTGAAATTAATTAATACAAAAAGAATTCATACAAGTTGCTGCCCATCCTGTCATCGACGTTATCCCAAAAGAATGTCTCTCACAGACAAAGCCAGTCTCTGCTGGTACAGGCTAGCACTGCATTTATCTTTTACTTTGATCTCGGTCATATCTGCAGGGGAATTCCAAACTTTCGCTTCCTTGATAACTGCCTTCTCAACCATAAACATCAGTTATCTTGTAATCGTTAAAAACCTCAAGGCGAGACAACCTTCCACATGCCACTGAGGGCCACTGCGGCTCCCAAGTCATGGTAACTTAGACCATTTCCATTCCATTTGAAAGCATGAGTTGTGGTTAATACCCTTTATCATTTATTTATCTTTACAAAAAGATAAGGAACGGAAAATATGCCTTTTTTCTTTTCTTATTATCCAATCAGAACAATGTGTTAAGATATAGGCCTACTGTGCGATGGCTGTTGACTACCTTTGCATTGCATTGAGACTTGAACATTTATCCCATGCCATTGTGATGGCCAGCCATTGGGTGAAGCAATACAATGTTTCACAAGGATAACTAAACGACAACAAAGCCTTTAGTGCGTGTGTGCTTGTGCAAAACAAATAGCCTACGGTTAGACCAACTACAAACAAGCGGTCCCTCCACACATTGGAAACCGTTGAACCCATGGGCAAATAAAGGCTTTTTAAATGTGTGTGTCAAAACAATTTCAATAATACATTCATTTTAGCTTCACGGATAAGCTAAAATAGCACAACATAACTAATTTCCGACAGAAATTAAAGTCACATACTTGACTCTTTATTGACATAACCTTTGTCTGAAAAGTCTCCTCTAAAAGTAGCAGCTGCAACTTCAACACAGGTTAAAGATAAGGTTTATAAACGTACTGATCAGCTGCCTGTCTGGCCAGGACTCTCTTGTAAAATAGATGTTTAATCGCAGTGAGACTTCTCCTGGTTAAATAAAAAGAATACATTTGGGATGAAAGATATTATGAACCTATAGGCCTACATAGAACTTACCATTCTACCAGATCTCTCCTTGGCTTTCTTCACCTTCCCATAAGTTCCTTTACCGAGAGTCTCCAGAAACTCGTAGCGGTGTTTGAGGTTGTGTTTGTGGTGGTGTCGCTTCACGGCTTGTCTCTTCAGGGTCACCTGGGACACAGGTTGACCAAACGTCGCGTTCTCCACCGAGGAAACATCCCAAGCGGGTCGGACGCCTGAGCTTTCGCCACGTTTACAACTTTCCATTTTAAGACACTTTAATACGCTCTTTCATTAATGCATGCCTTTTTCTGATCAGTGTGACCACGTACTCTTCACTATTCACTCGTCCTGTTTTTCCACAAAAGGTGTCCGGATCCTTGTCACATTTTCCAGAATGCCACGGAGGAAACCTACGCGATTTAGATGGACGTGTGGATGATAGTTAGGCCTAGATAGTAACACGACCAGCCATCAGTCGCCGTGAAGCCGAACGCTATCTGCTGTTGGAAGAAGTTAGGACGAGAAAGTCGCTGTGTTCCGCCTTGGAGAAAACAGGCCAGCCAACCAGCTGGTTTGATGTTTGCAGAGTGGGTGGACTTTGAATGAGCCTGTCCTGGCACGACTGTGAGCTCCCTGGGTTTGAGAGCAGCTGTGGGCAACGTACGGGCGTGCTGCTGCACCACTCAGGGGCGATAGGGCTGTTGGTGAGGAGGGCGGGACAAAGGTGGAACAACAACTGCCAACAGTTCCAACGTTTTATTTCCACCTTTCATTTGTTAGAACTATGAGCGGGAAGGGAGGGGGGGAGATGGGCTTGGGCGTAGTCTATTACATTTTTATTGGATTGTATAGCAAAATAAACCAATTATTCAATCAGGTGTGTTATTCGGGGGACTTGTGAAATGCCATCATCTTGTGTATATTTGTGTAGTGTTTGGCCTTGTACTGAACATTTGTATTGTAATTTTTACTGATCCTGGCCTACTATGCACCTGTGTCTGAAATAAAGTTAAATTGATAATGTCTGGACACCGCTAGAGGTCCGCACTGAGTCGTTCAGCTGATTGAATTATCTTGTTCATCAAGTAGGCCTAGGACTTCAAATCCATGAGCATTTTATGGAAGTATTCGGACAAATAGCCTATTTGGACACATTCTAGGAGAATGTCCGAACGCATATTCAATATGCATATCTAAATAACCCAACTTAGGCCAACTTGTGATTTTGTTTTGCTTAAATGAACAGCTTTTTCAAAAGGTGTTTCAACTTTACACTATTTTGGGTCACTATTTACCCCGACTTAAATTTCATACAGGTTTTTTGTGCAGCTATTAGTACAAATACAACCGGCCTTTCCGTAGGAAACAACCTGTGAGACCCACGTTTTTGTTTGCGTTGTTTTTGTACCTCCTTATCTTGGCCACAAGAGGGCGTCTTTTTTAACGTATAGCGTGAGTTGAACCAGAAGGAAGGTCTCAATAAAATGTTCATTATTTCCCCTTATTTCAATTTTGATAAAAGGGATTTGTCCTTATTTATATTTTTTTTTGTTTGAAGGTGGTCTGTCATATGGTGGGTGTTGCTTTCATATTTCCACCTGGGTAAGCATGCATTTCCCAGAACTCTCCGTGTTCTGTCCACGCCCTTTCCTACCCAACTTGCGTCTTGTCAACTTAGTTTTTGACACTGATTTGGAGCCTTGCCTGTGATTTGGACGTCCAGTAAAAGCTGACCCGCACATACATGCAGGGTCTTTTTGTTTTTTTGCGGGCAATAATTTGTCATATCATATTCTGCTTTTGAAAAAAAATCTCCGAATTTCGACAGACTTGGAACCAGACAGAGGGCGGCTTTTTCCGCAGGGATCCTTCAGAAACACCGAGGCTACAGTGACTGTGAATGGCCTGACATCCTCAAGACCCAAGCAACCCTAGTGCACATTTTTTTCGGAGTGTTGCTCGCCGGAGATATGACCGGGTGGTCGAGGGGCGAGTGGGCATGACAGTCTGCCAGGCCGAGGGAAGGGCCAGGGATGCCTGCTGGCTAGTCGCTTAACTTGGACCGTAAGTGACGAAGAAAAGTAGGGATCGTTTTGTCTTTCGGCACATGGTTTCTATCTGGTTCCACGTTTACAGTAACGTTATGTCAGTGGCAAAGGACGTAGGTAGCGTACTAAAACTCTAGCACACGAACTAAAAGCTGGCACGGACGATACAAGGAGCTACTGTGCAGGGACATTAGCTACAAGTTAAGTCACCGTCCGTTGTCCACACTGGTTGAAGCTAATGGGAGCTAGCTGTGCTGCTCTTACTGCATTCAGTTGACCCAATAAAACACTCACAGCTTTGATCCGTTTTTTAAATGACACTCTACTGTCAAGCAATACAATCGCTATCAATGGCCAATCATGTTCTTATCTTTTAATGTAACCCGTCGCCCTGCTGTCTGGGTTAATAATGCAGCAATTACCAGCGTTGGATTTCTTCACGCACCACTGGATTGACTGAATACTAGAGTTTATCATCTCTCCATTTTTGCTGCTATTGCTATTCTTGCTTGAGGAGGCCCTGCACAGTGCAAACTAACCAGGTACCATGGATGGACATGTGCAGAAACCGACTCATCTGGCCCGAGAACTAACACGAATATTTAACAGCTTCAATAAGCACTCCATACAACTCAAGAAGAACCTGAAGGAGACGAACCTGTTCTTCCGGGAAATAAGACAGAATTATAGTAATGCATGTGCATCAGCGATCAACTCGGACGCAGCGTCCCTTGAAGCAGGTAAGAACCAACACCTGCACTTTAGCATCTGGGAAGTAGAGCGCATTTGGCAGAGTTCTCCTATCTATAAATTCCCTCTCACTTTATATCTATCTCACTTTATCTATTTATTTCAACATATATCAACTTATTTTATTATCAGTTATAAATTTACACGTCTATCTATTTATTTATTTATCGCTCACTTCATTGGTCTACTATTAATCTACTTCTCTCGTAATCTATCTCTCACTTTATATATAACTGTGTTAACCTACCTTTATGTTTACCTTTTTATTGATACATTTTGGTCTCCATATACTAGATTAACAAATGCTATGTGACTTATTAATTCGACTTATTCGTTTTTAGTGAGTGTGCGTCTTCGATAATCGAAAATCGATGTGTCTATATATCTGTCCATTCCAGTTTCCTGATATTTTCTCTCAACTTGCTGACTGGTAAAATAATGTTGGTGTTAGGGCAAAACTAAAGAGATTAAGGCCTTCTCAGCAGCCTGAACAGATTTAGTGCACCAAATATGCAAAGATTTATTCACGTGAGCATGAACAGCTCCCTATTTGGCAAAACGCCTGCTGTGATGGGATGGTAAAATGTGTGTGTGTGTGTGGAGAAAGCATACAGTTAGATTAGGCCATTGGTAGACCTCATCTGTTTTGTGCTTAAGACCGTGACTCAGCATCATTGAGGATCATTGAGGATCATGGATCATTATCCTTAAGTAGTCTGGCTCAATTGGTTTCTGTGTTTACACAGATGACACTTGATCACACAATAATCAACAATATATTTCGAATATAATCTCAGATTCAACAACAGCGTAATATGATTTTTGTCTGAATTTCCTCTAATTGCTGCTACTAAGACTACTAGGGATATTAGCTAGAGCTGCTTATGACTACAGGGATATTCGCTAGCGCTGCTTATGACTAGTTAGGGATATTAGCTGCTGATGACTAAAGGCGTATTAGCTGCCGATGGTACTTGCTGCGAAAGTACTTGGCATGTCATAATATTAGGTACTGCTGCCTATTGGGATGTTACCCTCTTCATGCTAGAGTCTGACCCCACCCCTCTATTGAGATAGAGCGTAAACCTTGACATTTGACCCCTTCAGCCTAGAGTCTGAGCCCACACCTCTTTCAGGATGTTACCACTTCCTCCTAGAGAGTAAACCTGTTGCTCTATTGGGATTTTTCTAGTACTGGGGAGTCTGACCCCCACCCTTCTGGTGGTCTGGTGTTCCCCACAGGTCAGCTCAGCTGTATCTCGTTCCCCAGCCATGAGGAGGAGTTCCTCCGGAACAACGTCGGAGCGTCTCCTTACATCCTGGTCCTGGGCCAGGACTGCGCCGCCCGCTACCGCCTGCTGAACTGCATCCTCGGGGAGAGGCTGCTGCCGCCGGTGCACGAGGCCGGGGTGGCCTGCGAGGGGGACAAGGTGACCGTCTGCAAGAGGAGGAAGCTGTGTTTCACCCACGGCAGGCAGACGCGGCTCAGCCTGGCGCTGCCCGGCCAGTACGAGCTGGTCCACCAGCTGGCGGCGAACTGCGGCCGCTGGGACACAGTGCCCCTGGAGGACCTGGAGATCCACGACGAGTGTGAGGACCCGGCCCACCGGCTGGCTGAGCTGGAGATCACGCTGCATCACCCACTGCTACAGGTAGGGTCGCCGCCCCCCGGGCCGGTACACAGTCGATTACTATGGCTGTAGTATGAAGCCAATATCGGGCCCGGAATTGTTTGAAATAGGATGCAAACATTGGAAGCTTTCATGTTTAAGATGGTAAACAAACATTGTAGGTTTACCCACCCAGCTCACCAACATGGCCGCCCAGAGCCTAGAGCCGCCAGGTTGAATAAGGTCTATTGGAGTGGTTCTTGCTGTTGCCACAGGATACCATGCTATTTTTCCATTATGATCCCCTGTGTGTGTTTGTGTGTGTGTGTGTGTGCGTCCTGCTTTGTTAGTGATTATGTGATAGGGAGCTCTAGTCCTAGGCCTGTAGCCATAGGAGCTGTATGCAAGCAGGGCTGCGACAACTGGGCTAAAGGAAGAATCGGCTAATTCATTGCAAAGTGACAGGATAGCCTATTGTCTGTCCAGAACACCCCCCTACGCTGGAATCGGTGGAGGAGGGGGTGGAGGGCTGCGGATCATGTTTGATCTCTGAATTTTGAATGAGTTGACATCTCGGCTCTAAAGAACGAAGCACAGGTTTGCGGACCCTTTTTAGAGGCCGGGGAGGAACAGGACTTTTCAGTACTTGAATGAATTATTTTACGTCCAGATTTCCCCAGGGGTTTTCAATTGCGGTTTAGATATGAGATGGGACGTGGCTCTTGCCTATCTCCTTTCCTAACGCACAGCGTCATTGTGAGAACATGGGTTTGCAACCCCCGGCCGGGCCCTTCAGCTAACGGGCCCCCGGCGGTCAGAAGGTCTGAAGGGATTAATCGATTTGTCATGGTGTGGTGATTTTAGTCATTCCTCGCCATGTGTGAAATGTGGAAAATGGTGTCTAATCCTTTGGTCTAAAGAGTTTAGCAGGTCACTACGCAAACCCAAGGTTCAGACAGCTCCAGAAAATAGGTCGCGCATTGGTTAGGGCTTCCCGCCCACCCTCCACCCTCTCTTTACGTAATGGCTCAGGTCTGGTGTGATTCACATGACCAGGCCATGCAAGACTCCCAAACCCTTCTGCTGCTGTGAGGCGGTCTCAATAGTTTCAGCCCAGTCCCCGCACATTGTTTTGTTTGTTCATGTCATAGGAGGAGCAGCATAGAAGTACAAGCTTCCACCGATATGTTCACGTGATTGGTTCTCTTTGAAATTTTGAGTTTTTAGTTGTGCCTTGCTGACAATGTAAGATAGAGATAAGATAAGGCTCTTACACCTGCAACGTTTTGTGTTCAATGCGACTCAGAGTCCGCCCGTCTAGGCCAGACTTCTACCTCCCCGATTAAAATAGTTCCAAAACATAATCTAAACCTTAAGAAAGGAACAATCACAAAAAACTTTTATTGAAGTTTATAATGTAAAGCCGTAGAAGGACGATTGCTACCAGGGAGGCCTAGGCTGGTCTAGGTTGGTCAAGGCTGGTCTAGGCTGGTCTACTCTGGTTTACTCTGGTCTACTCTGGTTTACTCTGGTTTACTCTTCGTTTTGATACTCTGGAAAAGCCATTTGTTTACATTTGGCGTAGGAACAGCACCTTGATGGTAGGGACCTTAGAATAGAACCCTATGGATATAGATATGATGGGATATGTATGCATATTCTCTTGACTGAAGGTTAAATACAAACAGCCTACATATATACAACCATTAAAGCAAAAGTGTCACTGACCATCATTATCTTTGACTTTCAGCCAGTGATTTGTTCCGAATCCATGAAATTGATGAAATAATGAATGATAGTGATGATTCATATATTTTTAAGAGAGAAAGGGCAAATCGTTGTTTGGGCTCTAGACTTTCCAACAGTGTTTTCCAATTGCAGGGGCCTGCTAAGAGGGAAGCGATAATGAGCAGTTCTCTCCCTTTGCTGTCACATTCACACCACACTGTCACAATCACAACACTTGCCCTGGAGACCAGCAGCCAGCTAATTATCCTCCTCGTCCATTCTACACTGCCCCATCAGTTGAGGCACATGGTTACACACAAGTTATAAATAGCCCCGGTAACCTATTGCCACATATCCTAAATGCTTTACACGGAATAACGTCCATTAACTATCCGTTACATCTGTGTCAACATTCCTGTTAACAAAGGGTTGTCCCATCAGAGTGTTCAGCGGTACTATTCAAAGAACACACCTTGAACATTAGGTTGTGTTGGGTTGTTCTAGGTTGACTGCCTTCAGGTAGTATTGGTTGTATATGTAGTCAGGTGCAAATGACTGCGAACTACTGCCCAGACTGACGGCTCGGTTGGAGCTCTTGTGTCTAGGCGACAGGACGGTCCGTCTCCTTTGTCTGGCCCTGTTATTCATTTCTGCCTCCATTTTCTCTCTCTCTCTCTCTCTCTCTCTCTCTCTCTCTCTCTCTCTCTCTCTCTCGACCCCTCCGATTCTATATTGGTTGGGGTTGCTATAATTAATCAAAGACAAAGCACTTTTTTCACTAGTCGTGTTTTGCCCTGCCATATATTTTCCCAAGACCCCCCGTCTAAATGTTAGCTTGACCCTGTGTGTTCAGGAATAGAAGCCACCGGTTCCGTACCATGTTTGGCTTGTTTTCTTACTGCTACTCTCAGGGTCATGTCTAACCCATCATCATGACATTAATCCTGTATTGTATGTATGTATGTATGTATGTATGTATGTGTATATAGATGTGTGTATATAGACAGACAGACCAGCTGTGTATTTGAAAATCAGACAAAGAACACGTTGTCCCTACCCCTGTTTTGTGTCAAAGCGATACCTTTTCCTCAACCCGGTTCTCCTCCGTGTTCTCTCGCCACAGGAAGCAAAGATCATGGTGGTGCCCTGTCCCAGCGTGCAGCCCATCGAGGAGGCCCTGGCGGACTGCACGCGCAACATCACGCCCATCGTCCTGTACGCCCTGAACCAGGACGCCCTGAGCGCCGAGCAGGTGGCGGAGCTCCACAGGGCCAAGGAGATACTCCCCGTCCCCATCTGCTTCGTCCGCATCCCCGCCGTCATGCCGACGGCCTCCCCGGAGCCGGGGCGGCGGGCGGAGCGCGAGCGGGAGCGGGAGCGGGAGAAGAGCCCCCTCTACAAGCAGCTGCTCTCGCTGGGCTTCCTGAGCAGCCCCGCCGGGAACTGCACCTGCGGAGCGCCCTCGCAGTCGCCGGCGCC
>OOFH01110587.1:0-11766 GCA_900323355.1 Merlangius merlangus
AGTAGTTCTGCAAAAGACCCGTCTCATCTCTTACCCACACACACACACACACACACACACACACACACACACACACACACACACACACACACACACACACACACACACACACACACACACACACACACACACACACACACACCCCCTGCGAATTGTTATGCAACTGAAAAACTAGAATTTCCTTTGGGGCCATTAAAGTATCTATAGCCATTTCTCCTTCCTCCCTCTCCAGCCGACACCAGGTGCGGTTATTCAATGATAGTGTTTGGTTCTAGTTTAGGTATGACTTCTGGTATAGAAATAAGTGGGGGAGTGAAGATCGTGTTCCACCCACAGGACAAGACCCCATGCCAGGGTGACCTCACCCACCTTTAAGCGTCACCGCATTGCTTGGACCTACTCCGAAGACCTGATGGGTGCTAGAGCTGGTGGGGTGTCCTTCCAGGACCTTATTGATGGTGCGAGGGCTGGTGGGGTGTCCTTCCAGGACCTTATTGATGGTGCGAGGGCTGGTGGGGTTTCCTTCCAGGCCCTTATTGATGGTGCGAGGGCTGGTGGGGTTTTCTTCGAGGAACTGACGGGTGTTAGGGCTGGTAGGTAGTGCTTCCGGGACCTTATTGAAGCTGGTAGAGTTGGTGAAGTGTCCTTTTGGGACCTTAGAGATGGCGGTGTGGCTGGTGGGATGTCCTTCCAGGACCTTAGAGATGGCGGTGCGGCTGGTGGGGTGTCCTTCCAGGACCTTAGAGATGGGGGTGCGGCTGGTGGGGTGTCCTTCCAGGACCTTAGAGATGGCGGTGCGGCTGGTGGGGTGTCCTTCCAGGACCTTATTGACGGGGATAGAGCTGGTGGGGTGTCCTTCCAGGACCTTAGAGCTGGTGGGGTGGCTGTTCGGGGTTGAAGGTTGAGGCACCTCCTTGGTGGTGACGGCCTGGTCATTTATTTTCTTTGGGTGAATCAGGGACAGGATGAAGTCACCAAGACAGCCCCTGCCCATCTCCGGGGGCAGCTCGATGGACAGCAGGTTGGTGAAGCCGTCGAAGGCGTTGACGGTTGCCGTGACGCAGCTCGCCAACACACTTTTGAGCAGCATGATTACGTCGGAGGGGCAGTCCAGCGGGAAGCGCTCCTTACCTACAGACGAGTCACAGGAGGTTAATCATAGCCTGGCTCATTTGAATAACATCCATAGTTTATATTTGATCCATCTCAACTGTGCATATTTTCTCTCATCATTGATTATGAATTTGAAATATTTTTTTTACAACTGCAGTCATTTCGCCGGTCAAATCAGGTATGTGAACAGTTGATTAAGGGGGCTCCAAACGACTGCGGACAGATCTTTATCAGCAGATATTTGTTCTCAATCGTGTCTTCTATAAAGGCCTATCAGAAGAACCGTGGAGACCATTTGTGCTGTTAAAATGGCTCAACTGGTCTGTTAAATTTTAAATGTTAGATTATCGCGGTGTTATACTACAATTTTCACCATCTCTCAAACACTGCCACCAGAAATACCACATGTATGTAAATATAATTTCCATAAAATTATGTTTTACGTTAGGCTAATATTTAATGATTTTGGTTCAATAATAAGCATATTTTTCAGTCAGTAGGTTTACTTGCCAAATGTAATGCCATCGAAACGTGATTTGATAATACTACTACTTTTACATACTTATGACTTTATGTGTGACGTATACCTGTACAAATGAAAGCGTAGACAACCCACATTCTAAGGTTAAAGGGGACATATTATGAAAACAACACTTCTACTGGGATGTGGGGTGTTGTTGCTCTGGTACATGACTTTTTGAGTGAGACATGCATTTCTGAAAGTACCCCGCCTACAGTTACCAAATGAGCGAGTCAGCTTCGGCGCCCCCTCTTACGTAGGAAGGGGGCACATTTGAATATTACCTCCCACTGCCCCACCCCCCTCCAATCAGAGCATAGCTAAGATTTTGTGGACCAGCAGACGAGCAGCTCCGGTGGGTTGAGATCGGCGGCAGCCCGGCAGCTCAGCTCCGGGAGTACATTCCCTTTCTCCGCCGGAGCTGGCGGTCTGCCGCCGATCTCCCCCCGGAGGAACTGCCGGCAGTCTGGCGGAACATACATGGAGGAGAAAGGGATTGTACTCCCGGAGCTCGGCGGCAGTCCGGCCGCTCAGCTCCAGGAGTACAATCCCTTTCTCCTCCAAGTCGCGGTTCAAAATGGACTACAGAGAATCCAGGCCAAAGTTATTTTCTCCCCAATACTTCTCAACCATGGAGATAACTCCCACTACGAGTCTTTACTTGTTGTGGCAGCACCAGAGATTTCAGATGCAGTCTTTATGATTCATAATATCATCTGAGGCGCACATAGCTTTTGGCTGTGATATTTAGTTATATTATAAATACCTATATTATTATTATTATTATATAGAGCTCCAGGAGTCCGCAATCGGCAACAATCACTTCTCCTCCATGCTCTTTGACTCAATCCATTAATATGCAATCATGTAAGCAAGGTGTCTCTGAGCGAGACGCCTCACCCTGACTGCTCCTGACGAGCTGGCCGTCGCCATGCGTGGTCGACTCCGCCGTCTGTGTTTATTTATGGATTAATGTAAGTCGGCATGGACAAAAGCATCAGCAAAAGCCCCTAACAGTGCCTCTCTTTGAACCTACAAATTCGACAACATCAACTAAAAGTGTCTTTCATGGAGTCTGGATAGCCTGATCGCCAGGTGGGGGTGGGGGTACCTGCGAGGGAGCAGCGGGTGATCTGAAAGGGCAGGAGGAGGAGATGATCCGGGATGGGGCGGAGGCTGGAGTAGGGGACTGTCTCACAGTTGCCATGGTCCATGAAGAGAACTCTAGCCTCGCTCTCAGCCGTTTCTAGGACAACGGCACGGTACCAGGTCTGGTCACCTATGGAGAGAGTTGGGTTAGCAACCAAAATGTGCCACATGACTGAATAAAACAACCGTTTAACCCCTGCCTTCAAACGAGCAGCTGAGGACATCTTGCTCATGGCTGCCTCCAGGTTCCAGCCGTATACCTCTTTAGGTGATTCTGGGAAGAATCATATCCTATTCTTCTGTGTGTCTTCCCCTGATTCTTTGCTTTTACTTAAGATATTTAAAGGGGACAGTGACCCACCCAAAACCTGGCCTTACCTTAACTAACCAACCCTAAAAATCCACCCACCCACACATCGACCCAACCTCCTCAATCTTCGCAAAATGCTTGGAAGGAGACTGTTGGAAAACTGCTATAAAGCCAACCTGGTAGTTAGGAGTGCTGCGGAATGCGTGGCAGGCTCCAGTGTTTAGAGGCAGATCTAGCGCATGGCTGCATGCCGGCTGTGTCATTATTTCTACTGGCAGACAGCAAATTACCGTGTTGCTGGCAGCTACTGCAGGTGGGGTTCCCGGAGGAGCGAGAGAGGAACAGAAAGAAGACTGCAGGGGATGAGGAGAGTGAGAGATGGCTCGGAAAGAGAAAGGGGAGAAGGAATGAGCTTAAGTAAGAAACAGACAAAAGGAGGGGAGAGCTATACAAAGAAAAGGAGAGCAGGACAGGGAAAGGAAAAAGAGTGGGACATAAGGAGATAGAGGGATTCAAAGGTTAAGAGGAAGGGGAAGAAATGACTGGAAAGAAAACGGAGCACGAGGGAACACGGTGGAAGAGAATGAGCTAGTAAATAGACCACTTTTATTCCAAGGAAATTGACAAATCAGAAAACATTTGCAACACAAACAGAAAAGTACAGAGATAAGAAGGATGACATCCCTTGTCCACGGCTTCCGTCCGTTGACGGATCTTATTCACTTTGAGAGGGGCGGAGCCGCAATGCATCGAGGATCCATCCGTTCCGTTGGATCCATCGGCTCCGTCAAGAAGTTGAAAAATTTACAACTTTTCAGGCAGCGATGGATCCGTCATCCAATCAGATCGCTAATGCAAATGTATGAACTGTGACTCTACTCGGGCTTTGCTGACGGATGCCACTGCAAAGACTACCCCCCCCATCCGTCAGCCATGCCTTCCATTATCCACTAACGGACGGACGCAGTGGGCAAGCTGCGCGAGTTTAAAAGGCAAGAGATACAAAAGAGCGCTGCAGAGTGAGCTTGATAAAAGGCGGATGAAGTAATGAGGAATATTAAGGATAGAAAGGGGATTGTTAGATAGTATGTCTGCATGCAAGAGAGGTGTGAGGAAGGCAGCAAATGCTAACCTGCATTCACACGTCTGACGGATACCTGCTGTTTGGACACGGGATTTCCCCTTCCTTCTGGACATTTTTTCTCAACAACCCATATATCGGATTTCCCATATATCAGACTAAGCCTGGTAAAATAACTTCACTACAGGAGCATACAGTGTGGCAGGATTTTCTTCATCCATTAACAGTACTGTGATAGTATGTGGAGATATGATATACACAATGCCGAACCCATACCCCTACCAAAAGTAAAGACGTGGTGAGGAATTTAAACATGTGAGAAGTCATGTGACCCAGCAGTTTCTTCTACCACTAGTGCTTCAACATCTTTCCTCTCAAACCAACTATTTGTGCTCCTCCTACAAAATCCAAAAGGTCTACCTACTAATAATAACATGCTGCTAAGGTAATATACCATGGTAATATAAATATAGTTCTTAACTTCTGTCCTCTACAATAGGGCATTTCTTTGCATGCACTTTAATAGCTCAAGCTGTGCAATTGAATTAAAACTTTGCACAATGTAAAAAAAATCAGTTTAGTTTCATGATCATTTGAAGAACCCCCATACATTCAAAGCAGTTCGTCTGATTGGAATTTACGTGGTTCTTTTCCTCAAAAAAGTTATTCCGCATAGCACTTACGTGATATTGCAGTTTTTTATTAAAATGAAAACATTGGTTTTAACCAATTAGACAGTTTCATACATAAAAACATCCGCACAAGTTATGGGCACTTGTGTAACACACTGCTTTACCCAAGACATACTATGCCGAACCAAAAACAATTGGCCGCAAAACCATGATATGCACTGAACCTTGAATTTTATGAACTGTTCCACCCGTAGTCCAACCCATATCAATAACAAACTTGCCAAACTGCAGGCCATGAATCATCAGGAACAAACTAAAAGGTTCTAGTAGGAACCACGTTATGTCGTCCTTTGTTGTTTAACCACAAAGTAGTTGGTGTTTGATCATAAAAAAAAACACCATTAGCAGATAATCTGGTGTCTGGGCACTATTTTGTAACTGGACACAGCAGTTACAATTAATGTATAGTAGCCAATGGATTTCACATGGAAACGGTAATAATTCACTATAGTTAGATGACATACTGATAATGTATTAAGTTGTTTTCACTCTTTTCAAATAAATGTAATGTTTTTATTGTAATGTTTATTATTTATGCTTTGTGTTCATTTTTGTTTGCTAAATAAACACACTGAGAATAAGCAGTTTAGCTGACTTTTTATATACTGGCTCCATTTGGACATTGCCTTTTTTAAGTAGTATTTGTAAATAGGAATGCCACTGCATGTGCATTATTTATTTATTTATTTGTCAAAATCGAATCCAGGGGTCTATTGATGAGGGGCAGATTATATGCATCTGAATTCACTTCTAAAAGTTTAATCGTCAACAATATAAGAATGAAGGTAATCAACGCAAACCTAGGAATGCCCGTGTGTGTGCGTGCGTGTGTGTCTCACCAGAGAACCGAGCGCAGCACGCCGCGCCCAGGCGGGGTCTCTCCTGGCCTGGGTAGGACGAGGACTTGATGGAGGCTTGTGTTGTGCTGCAGACCTCCGCCAACTCCCTCATCATTCTCTGCTGGTGCTCCCCTTCCACTAAACACAATTAACCACTGTCAAGTAACCAAACCATGAACCCCAACGCAGAAGAGGTTTAAAACTTAAGAAAACATTGACGTATCTCCACTGAAACACTTCTAAAGTAAGGTATACATTCAAATACAATAAAATAAAATGTTGTTATTGGGGACATAAGCCAGTGGTTGTGTCAAGGACCTCCAAGCATTGAGGGGTTTCCTACCCTTCGTGGGGCTGAGAACGTAGAACAGCGTGGGGCTGGTCACAGCAGCCACAAAAAGCCGGAAGCTCTCACTGGGCAGCTCTTCCGCTTTCCAGTCCACCGGGAAAGACGCCTCTAAAACAAGATATTAACAACCCAGTTGGATTAGTAAAGTACTCTTGTATGTGAATCCTGACCGGAAATCTGGCACGACAAATAGTACAGACAGTAGAGATCAAGATTTTTATATTTTGTTAGTTTTGTTAGTTAGTGTTAATGTTACAGATTATTAAACACTGAACAAGACCTTAAAAATATAATCTGCCTAAAATGTTCTTTCTACTACACAGCCCCGCCAGTCAGCTGCCAGTTTCAGCAGCCGACGGGCTCTCAGTTTAATGGCAGAAACGATGAGCGGATTCAAGCTAACGTTTCTAGAAAGTAACTTTTTATATGTAAAGTGTGTACTTGTATGCGGTATGCACTTTCAATCCAGCATTTGGGATTCAAATTAGTACCATGAGTTACTGACTGGCGGCGCCACTAAATGATGCGCGCTTTGATTATGTTTTGATTTCTTGAGCCAATCAAGATAAGATAGTCATCAGAATCTTTGCCTAGCAACACAAACCTTTGCTTTAATGGATATGGGTTGAATAGTTTGCAGAGCAGTAGAACAAAAACTACAGCCAATAGCGTACCAACAAATAAGACACCCCCTCACTCCCATACAATATTGCAACAGATCTACGCGAGCCATGTTTATCACCCGTTTTAGATTCAAAATGACAACCAAAGCCCCTCTCCAGAAAATAGTTCCACTGTTGTCACTAAGAGCCCTGTCCCCTGTAAACACCCCTTCAATTCACTTTCAATAAGCAGGGGACCATGTCAGCCAATCAGATGTTATGCGTGCAATGGCATGCGTGGAGAGAGACCTCCATATTGCAAACCAATGCACACGCGGTGCTGGGGATATTTCGCCTTAACAATACCAAACGTGTCCGAGTGGCGGCATGTAGTTAGATGACCCTGAAACAAGTTGAATAAACGTTCTCACGCGCTGCTGGCGCGGGCTTCACAGGCCCCTTCCTCGGAGGGACCCCGGATGTCTGCTCAGCGGGCGTTGACCGCTCGGGGACCATGGCGGCCGGTTCTTGGACGGCAGCCACCAGAGGAGCGCTGTGCGTGCCGCTGGCCGTGACCAGGGGGGCTACGGGGGTGGTTGCCTGCGCGGGGGCGGTCTCCCCTCTGAGCCCGGCGAGCTTTTGGCCGAGCAACGCGGCCGCCACGCTCTGGCCTCCGCTCATGAGATCCAGGGCGTAGCCACGCTCCGTGCGCTGCAGGGCGCGGCCGCTCAGATGCTGGCCGCTCACCGCCGTGTGGAACCCGATCAGGGCCTCGCTGGTCCACGCGGGGCCCAGCTCCTCCACGCCTGGGGGCAGGAGGAATCACGTGAAGGCTTCAGTACCTGGTGGATACGGGCTGCAACCTTGTCCATGCAAATGAAGGTCTTCAAATTTAAAACCGGCATCACTGCCATTTATTACAAAATAAATACTTAGAATAACTATCATTGCATTTCTGTATCCTATGGCTTTCGTGTAGTTTTGTATTTTACCACAAAAACAGGATAAAAAGTTAAGACAAAGAGGAACAACTGGGCCGGCTACTCTTTAGCAATAGAAGATTATATGCAGTTTAAATTACACACACACCTACGAGCCAGCATCGGATGGCCTGGAAGGGGAGCGTGAGGAGCTGAGCTGTGAGCTTTCTGAGGTTGCTCTTCTGCACCTCAGCGGAGTTGCCGTAGTCCACGAAGTAGACCCGGACCTTGTCCTCAAACCCCTCCTTGACCATGGCCCGGTACCAACAATTGTCGCCTAGACATCCAAGGAGGAGCCGGAGGCCCAACACAGACAATGTTGCAGTATCTTCTCAAATAAACAAAACTATTATTTCAAGGTCCACTTACTGCATCTCCTCCTTTTTCCTCATCTTATTGAAATGCGTTCAATCATTCCATCTGCTATCACTCTCACAAGGCAGTAACTATTTATGTGATCTTTGGAAATTATGAAAAACTTGGAAATGAAGTCATGGTTAAATTTGCATATTCGCTCTGATGCGTTTGTGTAGTGCCTTAAACCTGATACATAAATAATTAAAAATGGCATACGAGTAAGGGCTTACAGTATTAATGACGGGTTGTGGACAGTGTATTTGAGTACTGATCATACCAGAGAACAGGGCACAACAGGGCTGCCCTACGACGGCCTGGCATGGAGAAGCCTCCCCCTCACAGTGCAGCTTCAGCTCAAGACCCAGCTCTTCCAGGCTCCGCAGCGCTGAAACATCGACAGCCTGGTGAGCTCCTCGTACCAACGCATTACAGTTCACAGGTACATGTCTGCTGGAGTTTTGAAAGTACCGTACATATACTGCAGTCAAACTGCACTGAATCCAAGATTTGGTTAGTAAGGTTTTACCGCCATAAGACTTATGGTTTAATTTAATCCCAATTACTTCTTAATCAATGAAGATATCACAGAACAAATAAACCGTAAAAACACAAATCAATGTCCCTTAAAGAGATCAAAGAAAACAAACTGAAAGGGATTTTAAAAGGCGGGAAACCACAAAATACTGCTTCTTACTGGTTAGTCCCGGCATGGCATTTTCCCCAACAGTCCTCGACTAAGAGCACCACCCATACTACTGTACCTTCAGGCTCAGACCTAACGCAGTAGAACTCTCCAGGGTTCTGCACCGAGCTGACCATGAGCGCCCCCGTGGGGCCGCCACAGGGAAGTTCAACAGAAGACCACACCAGGGGATCAGCAGCCTCCCCAGCTTCCTCTGGAGACATTTAAACACATCTGTATTACAAATATAGTGCTAAAAGGGTTACATTCTTTTATACTGATATTATATTAAAACAGTGTTTACAACATGCTTCAATGTGCACAAAAAAAAACCAAATTATTAATAAAAATAAATTCAATTTATATAGCGCTTTTGTACTCAAAGCGCTAAACATAGGAGCACCACCACAACCAGTGTCCTACCCTTGGCTGCTGCTCCCTCCGCTCCAGGGGCGTCCGTGTCCGTGACCGGGCTGGTGGCAGCAGCGTAGCCCATGGAGATCAGCAGCTCGGCCACGTCGGCCTGTGGGTCGCTGGCCTGGTCCTCCATCCCCACCAGGGCCGTGCCCTTGCTCTCCCCCACGATACGCACACTCAGGATGCGGTTGCACAAGATCTGCTGCAGGACCACGGTGCAGTCGTCGTCCCAGGCCTCCCGGACCGGCTGCACTCCTGACGGGGCGAGGTCGGAGGTGAGGGGGTAGAGGTCAGGGGCGGTATTAGAGGAGGGGCCCGGTGTTAGAGAAGGGGGCCGGTGTTAGAGGAGGGGGGCCGGTGTTAGAGATGAGGCGCGGGGTTAGAGGGGATGCCAGGGGAGGTTTGTATACATGCATGAGAGACGGGGTATTTTTCGTTGTTTCTTCCCTCAAGTACATGCTGGAGCTCTGCCAGATGGTGACATTTCATGATATACATACGTAAAAAGGAAAAACAGTATTTAAAGCCCCAACAGGTGAGTTTAACATTGGCACTAAAATAGTGTGGACCAGTGTGTTTTCAGTACCTGCTAGGGAACAGGGGATGGCCTGCATGGGCAGTGCTAGCAGAGCGGCACTGAGCGGCCGCAGACGCCCCAACTCCACTTCCTCCGTGTTCCCAAAGTCTATATAGCCCACACAGACCCGATCCTCAGAGGAGTATGCCAGAACCTGGGCCCGGTACCACTGGTTGTCATCTGGGCATAAAACAGTCAGAAAACAACACAAACCACTAATGTTGGAGGCTCAATGAATGCTAGTAATAAGAGAGTAACAGCTAGGGATTGAGGCTAACAGAGAGCTATCAATGAACCGGGTAAGTGATGACTAGTAATGGCGGGTAACAACAAGTGATCATGGCTAACGGACAGCTTTCTGGGTTTACCTGAAAACTGGGAGCAGCAGACGGTGCCAGGGGCCGGTCTGAAGTTGAGGCTGACTGGGATCGTACTGCAGTGGTCTCTGAGGTTCTTCTGAAGTTCCAGAATCTCACCTGAAAAGCAAACATTTAAAACTTTTACAGCCGGTGTGGGTGTCAGATTGACTCGGGCTGCCAGATTGACTCGGGTTCCTATGCGCATGCACGTCACTCGAGCGCCTACAGATGACGTATCGACACGTGACGGCAACGCAAAGATCGCGATAGCTTATAGCTTAGCCAGTGGGTACCGACAGCGGTAAGTATTAAGGTTAACGATGAAATTAAACATACGTTGTATAACATGACCGTTTGCTTTGATAAGATTTGTGGCTTTATATTGATAGCTAACGTAAGCTAATAAACATTAGGGAGATAAACATACGTTGTATAACATGACCGTTTGCTTTGATAAGATCATATTTGTGGCTTTATATTGATAGCTAACGTGAGCTAATAAACATTAGGGGGATTAATTTTTCTGGCCTTAATTCTGAAAACTGTCTGTTTATTACATTTATTTTCACAGAAATGGAAGCCCTTTACGCCTCGTTTCCACATATGTATGTTTTTCGTATCCGCATTTCCGTAAATTTACGGAAGGGGTCGCTAGTGCTTTACGTACGGACATGAATTTATTTACAGACAGCCAAAAAGATGGGGGAACGCATGATAATGGCCGTTTTTCGGAGACCGGTACTGAGGAATATGAGGATCGACATCTACCGAGATAAAAACAAAACCAACCAGGCTTGAAAAGAGATCAAAAGCGCCAAACTCCAAGCGCTTGGCCAAAAACTGCCTTGTCCAGCATGATGCCCTGCGTCTCTGCCATCTCTGGCGATTGCGCCAATATAGATAAGCGATGGCGAGCACTCTCACTCGTGTTGGTGTCATCGCAAAGTCTATTTAACAAAAATGAAAATGAGCGCTAAAATTATTGAGGGAAATCACAGCAGTAGACTATAATTATATAATTAGGGGTATCCATAGCCATAAATTAGGCCTATACAAATAATACAATCAAATCCGACTGTATTTTATATTAAACTCATACAAACGAATGATCAAACAGATATCTGACTGTTATTTAGGCTATGTAAAACATTGATATAGTAAACTGATCTATTACCATTATAACCATTTCATATCAAAATGATGAAGTATAGAGGATCGGAAAATAGAAATACTCACAATTTGTCTTTCAAACTCAAAAGCAAGCGAGCTAGCAAAACTTTCATCCGGTATCTCCGTAAAACGACGGCGAAAGTTAAATTTTTTGAACGTATATTACGGACATACCGGACAGAAATTGTACGGAGGGGAGGAGTCTCGGAGAAAAAACGGACATTACGGAGAATCACATCGGAATGAATGGACTTTCGGTCGGAGACGGTTGGATCGCATACGAGAATGTACGTATGTGGAAACGAGGCATTACACTGAGATTAGGCATTACCTAAAGCTACACAGCTACAACCGCCTAACCACCACCAGCCCCAGCCCAGAAGGCAGGAAGTCCTACATAAGAAAGGTGTCAAAGACTTACCTTCTGAAGAGTAAGTCAGTGTGTCAAACGCATTTGAGACAGTTTATCTGAAGTATTCTGTATTGGTAATATTCCTTTGCTTTTACCTTCAAGTACTGTCGAAAATATTTGCTTGTATTTAACCTATATTTGTGACTAATTTTATTAG
>OOFH01110591.1:0-12382 GCA_900323355.1 Merlangius merlangus
CGTCCCACTCTCGCCTGTCTCACTCTGCCCAGTCTCACTCTGGCCCCGTCTCACTCTGGCCCCGTCTCACTCTGGCCCCGTCTCACTCTGGCCCAGTCTCACTCTGGCCCCGTCTCACTCTGGCCCCGTCTCACTCGGCCCTTCCAGGATGTCCTTCGAGGACTTCAAGAAGAACTTCACCAAGATCGAGATCTGCAACCTGACCCCCGACGCCCTGGAGGACGACAAGATCCACAAGTGGACCGTGTCGGTGAATGAGGGCCGCTGGGTCAGGGGCTGCTCTGCCGGGGGCTGCCGGAACTACCCAGGTACCCTCTTTAAGCGGCCACGCCCCTGCACACCTGTTCATTTACTGCTGATGATTAGTATAACCAGAGATTATGTTTCCATATGCTACAAATACCAACCTCTCTTTACCACACCCCTACACACCTGAACAATTGCCAAATCTGATGAGCATGGCTAACCCATTGTAACCCCATACGTAGATAGGCCTAGGTCTGCATTAACATGTCTCTCAGACCCCTGCCATCCACTGACAGTAGCCGAACCATCTCTATCAATAACATTTACAAATGGGTATTGGCATAGCATTAGCATAGCATCGGTAGTTGGACATGAACCGACCACAGGCCCTACAACCACCCGGCCGGAGCGCCCAATACCGTATGTGTGCACCGCTCGAAGAGTGACTGGCTGCCCCTCCACCCAGACACCTTCTGGACCAACCCGCAGTACCGCCTGCGTCTGCTGGAGGAGGACGACGACCCAGAGGACAACGAGGTGGCCTGCTCCTTCGTGGTGTCCCTGATGCAGAAGAACCGCAGGAAGGAGCGCAAGATGGGCGCCAACCTCTTCACCATCGGCTTCGCCATCTACGAGGTGCTTGGTCCCGGTTGATTTATGTCAGGCTTTTTCGACATAAGTCGGGCTTTTTGGGTCGGGCTTTTTTCGAAGAAGACTGCAGACACACTAAGACGACGCTGTTTGCGTAAAACAAAACAACCACTTGTTGTGTGGAATGGTACTGATCCGATATGGCTAACCAATCACAGAATCTTCATTTACATTTACATTTAGGGCACTTAGCAGACGCTTTTGTCCAAAGCGACTTACAATAAGTCAATTTGTCATAAGAAGCTGAAACAATATATCACGTTAAAGAACGTTGTTTTCAGCTTCAGATCAGCTGGCGTCGCTTAGCAACCAAAGACGTTGGGGTTAGCAAGTTACCGGACTACGTGCGGAGTGTTACCAAATGCAAAAAGTCCTTTTGTTTACCTTGACAGCGGTGATTATTCATCCGTTGCCAATGAATTATCGAAAAATAACTCACCCCCCCGAGGTTGTGATGCGCCCATGCAAGTGAACGGAACGTTGAAAAGACCCGTGTAATAAACAATGTTAAGTACTACATACAACATGCAATAAGTGAGTACATTAAGTGCCAGCACGTACAACATACAATTTCGACCCTTCATGTCTCTGTAATGTGTACGGGTGGTTCCGCCCTGTAGGACTGACAACACTAACCTCGTATTTTTCTGTCCGCAGGTGCCAAAGGAGGTAAGGAAGGCCACTTTAACTACGAATCCGAAGACTGCTGACTCACCTACCGCACGGTTTATTCATCTTTTACACATTTAATCTGTTGTGGTGTAACATGTCCTCGGTGAACCGTTGCACCTCTGTCTCGCACTCGGTAACCCCTGGCAGATGCACGGCAACAAGCAGCACATGCAGAAGGACTTCTTCCTGGCAAACTCGTCCAAGGCCCGCTGCAAGTCCTACATCAACCTGCGCGAGGTGACCCAGCGCTTCCGCCTGAGCCCCGGGGAGTACGTCATCGTGCCCTCCACCTACGAGCCCCACCAGGAGGGCGAGTTCCTCCTGCGCGTCTTCTCCGAGAAGAGGAACACCTCAGAGTGAGTCCGAGGAGCGAGTGGTCTTAGAAAGGCCGAGTTCTGGGTGGGTTTAGCCTAAAGTCACAGAGCAGTTTAGCCACAGATCTCAGCATAGCCTAGCCCCTGGGCTTGGACTAGCCGAAGATCTTAACCTAATCCCAAAGCCTAGCCTAGACAGAGATTAGTTTAGCTAGAGAACTTAGCATAGCCTAGCTACAGAGCTTAGACTAGCCACAGAGCTCAGTCTAGCAACAAAGCTGAGCCTAGTTGAGGTGAAGTATGATATGAAATGATAAATTATCCAGGAAACAGTTACTGTACTGTAAGTCTGTTTAATAATCTTATTTATGTTGCTGGTTTATTTGCAGGGCTGGGCATCATAGATTATGTTGCTGGTATGACACTGAACCCATTCTACAATAAACCATTTCAGGTCATAAACAGTTAGTATTTGAACTGAGGGTACATGTGAACCGAGCAAAATTGATTTCCTTAAGAAAATTCTGTTCAATTGAATTCAAATGATAAGCTTCATCTTATAAGCTTCTGCAAAGTAGGAGTATGTATTGCGAACCAAGGTGCAACAACGATACCCAGCCCTGTTTTTTATGGTTAACTGTAATATTAGCCTGAAAACGACTTAGTTTTGCAGACAATATTTATATTTTTGCATTGTACAGAATGTTTTATAAGTGTGTTGTGTGAGTTCCATTTGGGCATGGTTTATTGTTTATTTGGAGGGGATAAAAAACACTCAAGGGCAAACGATCTTAATGGCGATTTGATTTGTAGAGCTGGAAGAAACCGGCCACAGTTCGAAGCGGTTATGGAATCTTTTTTAGAGCAAGCGGCTACAGATTTTTGCACGCTCCGGTAAACATTCCCTTACAGTTTACTCAGCACCAAACATCAGCCACACCTTTCCTGGACGGGGGACGAGAGGACTTCCAAGACCAGTCTGTAATCTGCTGGACCTGAACTGGCAAAACACTACCCAGAATAGCCCCAAGATCGCTCTCAAACTGCAGACGATTGTACGCTGTACACTCCCAGTCGGTCAACTAAATCCCAACTTGATCTTTCTTTTTTAGTGGATAGGAAGTCTGTTTTGAACCTGCCCCGGCCTCCAATCAAACCCCTAAGTAGGGGGCTACATTCGATTTGAGAAAGTATTGGTATTGCCCCAAGTTGTCACAAGCCAATACGCATAATGACAAAATCATAAACTTCCCCTGATGCTGCATCTATTCACATCTAGTTATATGTTAACTTCCCCCTCCATCGCCAAGCCCTGATCCCATACAACATGAAATGAAGATCTTCTGCAGTCAAGAAGCAAATCCCCCCCAAAATAATCTCTGAGGCCAGAACACAGGTGGTATCAGACTAACCCTTCTCTCCCCAGCACACAGACAGGGTAAGACTTAGCGCTCTCATTTGGCTTCCTTATTCCATAGTTCACAACCCATTCAATTTGGCCTACCCCCCCCCCCCCCACACACACACACACACATAAATTAAACATTTAAAACCAAAGTTACAGTTGAACATCTGCACAACTCACCTGTTGATCGGATGTTGTTGTGATTGTTGTTGTTGTTGTTGATGTTGTTGTTGTGATGAGACAGTGGGATAGGGTCATGGTCTTAATGCGTTGGTAGGCTTTGCCCTTGCTGCCGTGGTGACTGCTCTTCATTGGTTTCCAGGGAGATAGAGAACAGGATCGAAGCGGACCATCCAGTGGTAAGGGTTGACCCATTCATACATTAACCTTGACCACCCGCGGGCCCCGTTTACCTAGCAGCCATCTTGGCCCCAATCTTGGTTCTAAACTTACGCTGGTTCGCGGACCTGAATTGCGAAATGGCCGCTAGGTGAATCTGCTCCATGCTAGCAGAATCTTGTTGACCCTGTGCTGCTGATTGCTCAGATTGGTGCCAGGTGACACCCCTCGAGCCAGCACCGCTACTGATTCAAACCAATCATAAACAACCATTATTTCGTTCTCTGCATTAACTGTTTCATCCCTAATTTATTTATGCTTTATCTCCAAGTTATCTTCTTTCATCCCTTACCTATCTGTTTATCTCTATCTTGTTTAATCTTTCTCTTCTGTTTATGTCTTATCCGTTTCATCGATCTTCTCTTTTTCATCTCCTTCTAATTCATCTCTCATATTGCTTTCAATCTCTATCTCCTCTTTCATCTCTACCCTATCTCGGTTTCATCGCTATATTCTCATCTGTTCCATCTATATCTTCTCTACTCTCATCTCTCGGTTTCATGTCCATCTTCTCTACCCTCTCATCTGTTTTTTTCTATATCTTCTCCAATCTCTGTTTCATCTCTTTCCTCTGTCATCTCTGTTTGATCTCTACTTTCTCTACTCATCTCTCTGTTGAATCTCTATCTTCTCTGCTTTCATGACTATCTTCTCTACTCTCATCTCTATCTTACTATCTACTACTATCTCATATCTGTTTCATCTCTATCCTCTTTCCTTTGTCTATCGTCTCCCCATCTCTCCGTTTCATCTCCTTCTCCTCTCCTCTTCCATCTCTCTCCATCTTCTCCTCATCTCCCTCTTCTCCAGCCGGCTCCTGCCTCTGCGGTGGGGGACGAGAGCGAAGAGGACCAGAAGTTCCGGACGATTTTTCAGGAGATAGCCGGAGACGTGAGTGAAGGCGTTCTATGTGTCTACGTGAGTCTCTGTATCCCGGTTTGCCTGAGTGCGGTGGTTGTTGTTAAACACAAGTGCCATTGGTCTGATCCCCCTGTGTCTCCCAGGAGACGGAGATCACAGCCAACGAGCTGAAGAACCTGCTCAACAAAGTCGTCTCCAAGAGTAAGTCCACACCTTCTCGGACCTTAAACCTTTTAGGGTGTTCTCTTAAATGACATCCAGTTAGAAGTGATCCGCTCTGATCATGGGAAGATAGAGGAAGCAAATTGAGGAAGAATACATTCAGTGAGACAATGGGTTAACAGGATTCTTATCGGGAAACTTTTTGCATTTTGGTGTCGCTAATACAAAGGTAACAAAGGTGAGTGGGAGTGACCATCGTGGAGGGTTTAGGATTGGGCATGGCTGACGTCAGCCATGGCAGCATAGGCCAAGTTAAACTGCGATACACTACGGGGGGAGTGGGTGTGTCTGCAAGTCTGCAAGACAGTTATGAGAATTTACACAAGAAAGAAGTCAGTCGATTGGCAGGGCCTTAGTATCAGACTTCAAACCATCTTAACACCTCTCAATTAGAGAGAGGAAGGAAGGTATCTCTAGGTCCAAGGAGAATGTCTACACTTCATTTTAGCTTGACTTGTAATTATAACAAGGTGAATATAATTGTATGTTATAGCTATGATTAATATTCCCATGACACTCTCGCCGTCTCAGACCAGGAGCTGAACACGGAGGGCTTCAGTCTGGAGACGTGTCGGAGTATGATCGCCCTGATGGACGTATCCTTTACATGGAGAGCATCTGGTGCCCTATGCTTCACAACCCGCTCGCTCTACGCTGCCCACTAGAAACGCTCTCCGGAACGCAACTGAAAGTGTCCCCCACCTGTCTGCCCAGTTGGTAACTCGTTAAATGTCAACGTGTGTGTGGCTGGTTGTATGGTTGGGAGCACTTGGTCCTCTCTTGTGACTTGGGTGTGTTTGTTTTGTAGTGTGTGTACCAGGTCCTCACAATGTAGCCCTCACAAGTGTCCCTGTATTTGTACGCAGTGTGTGGTCCTCACCCATGACTTGGTGTGTTTGTAAGCAGTCTGTGAACATGGTCCTCACAATGTCACTTGTCTGCACAAGTGAGAGTGTGAGAATGGTTCTCACAGATCTTGTGTATAGAGTGTGTGAACTTGGTCCTCATAATGTCACTTGTCTGCACAAATGAGTGTCAGAATGGTCCTCAGAATCTGTGTATAGAGTGTGTGAAGCTGGCTCCCAGAGGCTTCTGTTGTCTTAACTGACCGCACCAGATGGACGGCACCGGTCGGCTAAACCTCCAGGAGTTCAGACACCTGTGGAACAAGGTCAAACAGTGGCAGGTTGGACCATCTCTTTTGTACTTTCCTATGTTTCAAAATCGGTCACGTAAACCGTTTTTAATGACGCGTTACGTTTTGTGTTTGTGTTGAACAGCTAACTGCTACATTTTGCTACAGTTCACTCTGGTGTAAGGCGTGTGTTCTAACTCCTTCGTCCTTCTCCCCAGGGGATCTTTAAGCACTACAGCGTGGAACAGTCTGGGAGCATCAGCAGCTACGAGATGAGGAATGCCGTCAACGATGCCGGTAAACAACCCGCTGCTCCTCACGGTTATAAAGAGTGTTTTAGTCAAATGTTAGCCAAAAATACTAGCATTGTGCCGCAGGTTTATCAGTCCGATCTGTGTCATCTTCCGTCACAGCGGACATTTATTTTCTAGTCGAATTAAAGAGGTGACATCATGCTGATAGGTGTGAGGGAGCAACACGTGCTACGGTCCACTGGGTAGGCATGTGGACTGATCTATCCAGCATACATCTAGGTGGACACACCCACTTGTGATCTCACTAGGGCACCCCAGGAAAGGGTGATTTTCAAACGGCATGTAAAGGCTAATCACACCTATCAGCATGACATCACCCCTTTAAACTTTGACGACTTTTCGTAGTCTGTGAAGTGTGAATGCTCAGCTCAATGATTGGTTGCCCGCCTCAGCAGACTTTAACCCACCTGTGAACTGCTCGTGTGTTCTCGTCGGTGTACAGTCATGTGTTTTGTGTTCCGTCCAGGCTACCGTCTCAACAACCAGCTTTACGACATCATCACCATGCGCTACGCCAACGAGAGCATGAACATCGACTTCGACAGCTTCATCAGCTGCCTCGTGCGCCTGGAGGCAATGTTCAGTAAGTCACCCGTCATCTAATGAATTATCTTTTCTGAATGGTTTCTAGTAATCTGATTATAATCTGGTTATCTGAATTCTAATCTTGAATCAATATAGTAATCTGAAAGTAATCAAGTAATCTGAAAGTAATCAAGTAATCTGAACGTAATCTAGTAATATGAAAGTAACCTGAATATAATCTAGTAATCTGAATGTGATATGAATGTAATCTAGAATTCTCAATAATCTGGTTATCTCAATGTAATTAGTTCATCTGAATGTATCCAACCTTGGGTAAAAGTCAGGGGGGTCTTCGGTTGGCCACCCCGAGAGCCAACCCAACCACACGATACTCAGGGCAGCTCAAACGTACTTAAATGCAATGGACTTTGGCAGTTGAGAGGTTACGATTAGCCACTGTTAGCCATTATCCGCTAGGACGATGGTCCTGGACTCAGCACCCCTAAGGGTCATTTGTTCCAAGCCCTTGTTGTGAGTTGTGTGGTTTTGTCCCAGGAGCTTTCCAGGCCTTCGATCAGGACGGAGATGGATCCATCCGGCTCAGCGCTCTGGAGGTAAGGCCCACCTCCAACACTCCCCTCGCTCCTCATTGGCTGGAGATGCTCTTCAGCCATGTATGGCTTGTCCAATCAAATGTGTCCTCAACATTTAATTTAGACGCTAACCACAGTAGCTATACTGGGTGAGTAACACAACACTATCCTTTAAAAAGGGCCCTCATTTCACCGACAGGTGTGGTGTTGGTTCCGTCCACTGGTTGGTCTATCCGTTATACATCTATGCGGACGCACCCACCTGGGACGTCCCCGAAGGGGGGGATTCTGAAGTGCCTTGTAATGCTAAACAACATTAGAATTGGAAGTCATATAGGGGCCTCTAAAAGGTGACATATTATACCACCAGGTTTGAGTGTGATTAGCCGTTACATGCCGTTTAGAAAATCTGTCCATTTGTGATGTCAGAAGAGGCGGAAAACTGCTTGTAACGGCTAATCACTTACCCGGCCGAATGTCAACTTTAAACAAATGGTGGACAGTTGTATTGGGTTTAACTCCTGCTCTAGATTAAGCCAGCTAATAGGGGACATACATTTATACACAGCATAAACAGGACTTAAATTCGAGTCCTTTACAGGTGTTGAGTGATTCAATGTATTCTTAGCCTCCGTTGGCGGCTAGCTAGTTAGCTAGCTTGGCATCCACGGCTGGTCTGAGGGTTGCAGTTGGGCTGGTGACACTTGCGCGACTCACGTTGGCGGCGTGTTCACATCCCTTCTGTGTGCACAGTGGCTCCAGCTGACCATGTACGCCTAGGACGCCGTCAACGACCTCCACGTGACCTCCGTTCCACGGGGGGACCAGAAGGCCCGGCCCCTTACCTCAGCACCCCGTTAGGTCCGACATCACTTCCTGTCTTTCCTCCCTGGGGCCTGAGCTGGCAGCAACTACTACTACTACTACTACTACTACTACTACACCTTCGTCATCGTCACTTCCCCGCCTCCCTCCTCTTCCTCTTGGAATCACTTCACACTTCATCAGTCTGCTTCAAGTCGTCTTCTTTGTTCCTCTCAGGCATTAAAAACACACTCAAACCTCCGCCGGGACTCCTCGCTTCGCTAGTGACCGGTTAGCCGTCGCTGACAGGTCCGTCGGCATGAATGTGGCGAACAGGTTGGACTTGAGATGTTCCGCGGGTGTTTCCATAAAAGCTTTGGTCAAATAAGTGTGTACTGCCTTTCAACAGTTTTGAACCCCCCACTCTGCGTTCCTTCTCAAGATTTCTTCCTTTCCAATGAAGGGAGTTTTTTTCTTACCCTCTGGGCGGCTATCAGGGGGGGGGGTCATAAATACATGGCCTGTTAAGCCTTTTGAGATTGTACCTGTGATTAAGGGCTAGACAAATAAAGTTGAATTGAATTGAACCCAATAAAGAACGACATGGTATTTGGACAATTGGAGTGCTCTGCTGGGTCAAGGTTTGTGTGTGGTTAAGGTAAGCTTGTGTACCATCTTGTATGGGTGTCTTTGGATGACATCAGTGGAAAATACCGAAAGAAATGCTCATTCACGCCGGGGGTTTGTGATGTTGCAACATGTTTTTTAATAACCGTTTTTAGATTTGAAATCTGTTAAAAAATCTCTGTTACAAGGTCCCGACTTTGAGGGTGAGTCAAAGCGCGGGGAAGAAACGAGGGTGTGCCTGGTGCGGTCGGGGGGGTGTGCTACTGGCCTCCCGCAGGGCAGGTAAGGTGCATCCCTACAACGCTACAACCACAAGCCTAAGAACAAACTCCCTGGACTACACAGCGCAGAGCTGCCACGAAACAACACGAGCGGGAACGAGCTTTGTGTGCGTTTTCAAAAACAAAACTTGAAAAATGAACTACAAAAAAAAACCGCCTCGACGCTGCCCGCGGTTGGGGCAGTCTGAAAGTGACGGTTGGTTAAATTTTAGAGGGGTGAGGTATGGCATGGTAGATGAATCTTAAAACTGTCTTTCTAATCGCTTTTTCCTCCTCAATCACCTCCTTCAATCCATCCCTTCACCTCCACACGAATGCCTCTTTTAAGAAAATAATTAAAACTACAAAACCTTCACGCTGGGGAGGGGCGAGGAGGGGGGGGGAGACGGCTCCCGTGAATTCTGCTCGATGTTCCGTCATCGTGAAAAAACGCAGAGTTCAGTGAAGGAAACCACGTCAATATAAAAACACCCATTCAGAAACAAAGAAAATCACTCTTGTGCAATAGCTTCAAAAATAACCGATACGCAATCAAACACACACACACACACACAAAAGGTAGGTAGAACGCACACCCGACACACATCTCCACATTCAAACACGGCAAACGTTTAACATTAAATTGGCATTTTTCCATTCCAGGCTCAACAACGTCCCTTTACCATTATGGTACCGTCTCGCAACACACAGTCCTTAACGCCAAAAACTGCGAACGAACATAAAACGCTGAAACGATAGCGCAAAAAAAATCATCGAAATTAAAGTCAAGAGTTCAACTAACATCTTGAAAATGATAAACATAAACGCAATTAAAACCGGCCAAGGAGAGAAGCTCTCCGTAGAAATACCTGACTGAAATCTTCCGGGCACTTCCAACGCTAACTTTGCTAACCTGGGAAAGGCTTTTTCAGACTAAAAGGCAGAAATAAATAAATAACAATGGAACTAAATGTTGCTCAGGTTCACACGTCACAACTGCACTCTCCACACAAACAATAAAACCATCTGTTGACCCATGCCATCGGGAAGCAAACCCATGTTTTGTTAAAAACCGAAAAAGGTGCTGTTCCTGTTTTGGCAGTTATTCCCCGGGGGCCGAGCGACCACCACCCTTCCTCCACCTCCACACACAGACACCACCCGCGTTTCTTCACTTTGAGGGAAAAAAAGCCTAGTGTTTCCTTGTCTTATTTGGTCAGTGAGGAAGAGAAAGGGTCGTCGGGGTTCAGGAGGTCAGAGGGAATCGGAGAGACAGAGAGAGAGAGAGAAAGGTTAAAGTTAACACATCGGAAAATATCGATAGAAAACGGAAACCGAGGACTTCCTTCAGTTGGATTCCAACGGCAGACATTTTGGATGGACTGGACCAACTCAGCCCCGGTGGAGGGGGGGGGGAGACCAACGACCAGTCCCTCCCCCCAATATGGGAGGTATCTAGGGGGCCACGCCTAGCGACCAGGGGTGGGGGTGGAACTCATGTGTCGGACTTGACCATGTCCTCGACGTGTTTCTGCATGTGCGCCGCAATTCTCTGGAAAGAAGAAAATGATATTCAACCTCGGTCCAGACCATCACTGTCCAGAGTCTAGACCAAGGACGCCGAGCCTAGCACAGGGTCCAGGTAGCCAGTCCCCTCCCCTCAGTGCACTCACTTTATCAGTGACCCGGACAACATTTAAAAGGAGCAGTAGATGGGGATTAGAGGTCTTCAACTAATGAACAAGAAAATGCAAAAAAACCTGAAACTTGCCCCTCCTTGAGTCATAAATGGGGGTTTTATTGAAGAAGAGAGATAACAGTGATCTCAGAAAGAGCAGGTAGGGATTAGGGCGCATTACACTAAGGGATGCCTACACTTAAAGGCTGATTATGAGTCCACATCGGCGCAACACAAGGGCCACGCAGACGTGAACCTGTTTTGGTTCTGCGTCGGGTTTTAGCGAGCGGTCCAATCACAGCCCTGGCTGCTGCGTCGCCTCGACGCAAGGTTACAATTTTTGGGTAGGCGCACGTCCGGCCCTTGTGGTGGACCCAGGGAGGGTCCGTCAGGACATCATGGGTCCGGAAACCCCCTTAAGTTGCGTCGACGTGGAACCATAACCAAGCCTTTAGACTGCAGACGTTCAGCTTCAAACCTATCACCTTTTCCAACCGTCACATCCAGTGGCGGTTTTAGGTACGGGCGAACCGGGCAGCCGCCCGGGGCGCCATATTTGTGGGGGGGGCACCAACTCACATGCGGGGCGCCACGAGCCGTAAAAAAACACAAAACCGCGCTGCGTAGCAGTTTTCAATGAAGTACATAACATTGTGTTGGGGAATTGGTGTTTTGGCGCCCCCTCTGGCTGCAGGATGCACCTGCTCGTTGAGAAGGTGCCGTGCCCAGACGGAATACGGAATGAAACCCCCCACTGAAGTCCGTAGGGTCGAGATGCAACCCTACGGAAGTCTTGCCCGGGGCGTAACTGGACGTAGAACCGCCACTGATCACATCCTCCTAGCGCTGCCGTGAAAAGGAACAGCGCTTAAAAGCTGTAGCCACCCCGTCTAGGACACAGCGTTCGTTCTGTTTACCTGTTTGGAGCTGTTGCGCGCGCAGAAGAACTCCTCGCAGTTCCTCCAGCGGCACTTGAGGGTCTGGAAGCAGTGGTTGGCGTGGGTGTCGGCCAGGTGCTGCTCCAGGTGCTCCCGCACGCCGAAGATCAGAGAGCAGCCGTGCCACTGCAGACCCAAGAGACGCACCAATGCCGAGTCAACCGCTGAGTTATGGGCCGAGTCGCCGCTAAATAAGTGCTGAGTCGCCGCTGGGTTAGTGCTGAGCGACCGCTAAGCTAAGCTAACGGCTAAACCCCTCACCATGCAGTTGAGTTAGTGCTGAGCGACCGCTAAGCTAAGCTAATGGCTAAACCCCTCACCATGCAGTTGAGTTAGTGCTGAGCGACCGCTAAGCTAAGCTAAGCTAATGGCTAAACCCCTCACCATGCAGTTGAGTTAGTGCTGAGCGACCGCTAAGCTAAGCTAACGGCTAAACCCCTCACCATGCAGTTGAGTTAGTGCTGAGCGACCGCTAAGCTAGGCTAACGGCTAAACCCCTCACCATGCAGCTGAAGTTCTGCAGGAGGTTCAGTTTGACGGCCTGGACACTGCCGTCATAGCACCCTGTGTAGATCTGAAACACACAACACAGGTCAAAGGTCACTTGTTAAATTCCCACCTGCACCCGTCCCTCTTCATGCTACCGCTAATATCAACGTGAAATACATAACAGAATAATACCTCATATCCAACATAATACATTTAATATACACAGACCCAAAGGGAATGTGGTGACAG
>OOFH01110597.1:0-10434 GCA_900323355.1 Merlangius merlangus
CGAGCGTGAGAGGAGAGTTGACAGAGAAGATGGTGGTTGACCTAGTTTCAAAGTTTATACCGTTTATACTCGGTAATACCGGTGTTGACACGAGTGTATTACTCGGTGTGAAAATGTCCACACCGCGGCAACCCTATTACCATTGCATTTATGGCTATGACTGTGTACTCACTTCATTAAAATCAAGGCATTGCAATGTTTGCAAATCGCTATACGTGGGTCTTTCTCAGAATCATTGAAAAACGTCCACACCGCAGACATATTGGCGCTTATCCAGACAAGCGTGCGCTGGCCGCGCTTTTTGATTGCGTCATCACAAATTTCTGTTTCGGCCGTGTTGTTCGGTGATAAAAGTGTTTCGGCCGAAAACCGAAAATGCGTTTTTGGGCCATTTTCTGTGGCCGAAATTTCGGTGCATCCCTACTCTCAACCCGAGGAGCTCTGAATACCCCACTGGAGCAGGCTGCAGTTCAATGACTGGCCACAAGGAGCAGCAATGAAAAGGTATCTTAGATTCTTACATACAGTTCCTTTAAACAAAGAAGAGAATGAAGAAGAAAAGAAAACGTACAGCGGTCTGCGATAGCTGAAGGGCCGCACTCGCTCATAGTCCTCGTCTTTGTCCGTGTCCTCGGAGGACGAAGAGGACAGCTCGCCCTGGTGGTGAACCCCGTCGTGCTGGAAAGGAAGTGCGGGTGAGAAGACAGCGGGGGTGGCGGGGGCACTGAACACCGGGTAGTGGCCCTCACTACTAGGTGTTGGAGGAGGAGGATGAGGATGATGATGATGATGATGATGATGATGAGGATGGCCAAGATGATGGGGATGTGGTGGCTCATCAGGGCTGACGCACAGCAGCTCAGATTCTGTCTCTTCTGGGAACTTCAGAAAAAAGGAGGTAAAGTTTAGCATCCCAAACAACATACTTTTGTACAACACATTAAGGATGCCTTTTATTGTGATGTTAAGTAATGCTTCAATGTGTGGTACATGAGGGGAGTATCAGTGAAATCCAGATTGACACTAGATGTTCATTTTAGATTGCTCAAACACATGTAAGCTGCAAGTCGCGTGTTATTTTGAAATAGTTCAGTTACAGCATGAGCCATTCCCCAATCAGCAGCCAGCGAGAGAGTCGAAATAATACAAATGTGCAACACATACTGAAATTAACTCTGAAGTTATAGTCTTCATAATAACTGAACATGACAGTGACTTCTGACGCCTGCAGTGTAGAAATCCACAGCGGGCAACAAGGATATCTAGCTGTTTAGGTTTTTAGAAACACAATATATACAGTACATACATATACATACAGTGACACGTGAAATTTTTTTTCCTAAAGATTAGCTCAATCAAAAATAAAACCAGAGCCAAGTAATCAACAGTCTATCCTGTTTCCCCAATCACATCACTATACCATCACCATTCTACTACACTCAGCACGACAGAAAGAGCAACGACATGGACACACTGAAATCAAGCACAGGAAATGTATCCAATATTCAACATCTCAGACATTGTATATCAGCAGAAAGAGTAAGGTAGAGTTATAGTAGAGTAGTAGAGTTATTTTTTTGGGAGAGACAACCCCCGGAATGAACAGTCTGAAACATTAAGGTAGCAGAGCTGTTGAGGGGACAGCAGACAGGATGTACAGTGAGCCAATGCAGATAGATCAGCATATCGCATCTTCAAAATAAACTCCCAGTTAAGAATCATGTTTTGATTAATATGCTTTCAGAAAGAAGGGAGTGCTGTGCATCAGCTATATGAAAGTCCTTAATGTCATTATTTATTACAAATGACTATATATTGACTATATTTTTTCTATTGGTACACGAGTGAAACTTATTTTGGTGTCGGCGTCTACATGCTGAAGTTTAGATATTGAACGATGTGGTGCACAGCACTTTCTATCTGAAAGCTAGAGATTAGTTTTTGTTTTACGTTCGATTCCAGCTGTAGTTCCAGATACCTTGAATACCTCTCCTGGACTGAGAGGCATGTTTGTGGAGTCCATGGCTTCCTTATTGATCTTTTTTTGAACAAGAGACAATAAGGATGACCCAGATGAAAAATCATGTAAAAACTTTATAAGAGGAAGGTAAATATCCAAAGGTAAAACAAATGAGTAAATGTCTGCTTTAAAGCAGCCTCAGCCTCTGAAGTCTGTTTCATGTGTTCAATGACAAAATGTCTGAGAGGTTATTGTTGTCAAAAAGAAAGTGTTCTTTCACAATATCCAAAGAAATGCAGACATTGACTTTTAACAGGAACGTTTGTTTTTGACGGGACCACTTGGTAATATGAATTTGTATTGAGTCTTGTTTATGAGTACATTATTGAGGTCTATAACGTGATTCAAAGTACACATTTGAGATAGGCATATTGACCCAGCCCTTTGTTCGAAAATCAACAAAACCGTGTTGAGTTGAACAGGCTTGGGTAAGAGGGAGGTTTTTGCAATGGATTGACAATCTTTAACAAGAAAAGCATTTGGAATTTTGATGAATGAAAATGAAAATGTTTTGATGATGAAAACATCAGCATGTTGTATTCTAGAATAGTATGAAGTTACCGTGTCCTGGATGTTGAAGGTGACCCTGGGACCTGGGGAGGACGCCTCCATACGGATGTCAGGCAGCTCCTCCACATCTGCTGCCTTGGAGCTGCTGTCATGAGTATTAATCAGAAAACAAAACTGATAAGTTGTACTAAGAATTGACCATATGATAATAAAAACTAGAATCAAGAAGAAATTGGAGTTAATTCTGTTTGATTAGATGTGGTAAAGGCGGTTTTTCATTTATCAAAGCTTTAATTTGATACATTTCGTCACGGGTATTAAGGTGTCAAAAGCCTTCCAAGATGTCCTCAGTACCTTTGGCGGTCCAGTTTCTTCAGAGGGGGTCTTCCCGCTGCTGCTGAGATGCTCTTGGAGCGGTTGTAGCTTGGCTTGTAGCCCAGGCCCCACTTATCTTTCAGCGATGCTGCCTGTTGGGCCACAACACAAGCATGGACGATGTGTGGCCACTAGGACTCAACAATGTCATAGTGGCCACTGATACCATCACTGTTTAGTGGTGATCATTATAATGTACTTTTTGGTTTTTTAATTTAGTACGTTCATGATAAATATGTTAATAATTTTATGACAGATGTGTTATTTGCAAGATAGCTTATTTGGAGAGATGCATGGATAATATATTGTATATGCCATCAGTATTGGCAGTTAAAAGCTTAAAAATGGTAATGGCATGAGCCCGATAAATTGTTAGCCCGATTATTTTGATGCATTTATTGTGTCAAAATTGGCGATGGTGAAAAGGCAGCGTTCTCAGGTTACACCGGACAACATTTAAATACACAAGTAAGCCAGTGATTGTTAAAAGCGCTAAAGTAGGATGACCTCCATTAATGAGAACACATTGTTCAAATCATATTGCTTCCTTAGAGTTCCCATAGGAATAAAGTGGAGGGTCCCATTCTGTATTCAATCCAGGGTGAACCCTGAATCCTCACCCTCATGCTGGATCTCCGAAGCTTCTTCCTGACGTCTCTCCTGATGTCGTTGACAGCGACAGACTCAAGCTGCTGGTACCGCTGAATCTCCTGGTTAATGGTACCTTCACTGGCTCCAAGTTTCCTGATGTTTTCAAATGGCAGAAGCAATCATTTATGTAGTATATTGTACAAAATCTTAAGTCAAAAGAAGCCCTGGTGAACAATAATTATTTTGTAAAATTACCAATGTTTGAATATGAACATAAACTGTATATTGTTCTAGTGTACTTCCCAATAAAAGCTTGCACAGATCGAGTTGACAACAGAAAAAACCCATTAAGGCAAAACCCAAGAGAGGGCGAGAGGTGCAAAACAAGAATAAATACATGTGTGGCTCAATGACTACCCTCACAAATCAGACTTTAGATAATTATCTTATATGTAAGCCTCATCGACCCCTGCTAATGACTTTACTTGAGGAGAATTTCTCCATAATGAAACAAGGTGTAACTCCGCCCCTTGCAGTTGCTGGTTTCCAGCCCTGTCTCTGTGCCGTCTCCCCCCAGCAGTTCTGCTATAACACAGTAGGACCGCTGGGTCAGAGGTCTATAACACAGTAGGACCGCTGGGTCAGAGGTCTATAACACAGTAGGACTGCTGGACCCCAGATGCCCTCCAACAGAGACAGAGCTGGCCCTATGACGGTTGGAGATGGTATGTGGAAGGAGGGGAGGAGCAGGCTCATACTTGAGGTCATCGATGACCTTGGCTTGTTCGTTCAGCTCTCTGATGTCCACCAGCCTCTTGGTAAACTTGCGTCCACGTGCATCTACCACTTGGTTTCCCGTCACCAGTTGTCTCCTCGGGTCAACCGGCTCCTTGTTACAAAACCACAGAAACATGTCAGGTAACGATAACCAATATGTCCATAAATTCACAGCCAAACACTGCAAGAGCTTCCAGCAGATGGAAGCTGTAGAATTATAAATAATAATTGGTTTAATTATTATCAGGAAATCATCAAAATCCCAAATCTCAACACACATCCCTGAGTATTTTTTTCTAAATGGTTAAGCCTTTTTATTGTTTTGCACACCACCCAGGCAAGGCCTGTTTGTCAAGTGGTCATTTAAAGAACAAGTCAAAACACTAAGAAGTCTATGAACAGGTTCAGACCCACAGCCTTTGAGCTGAAACAAATACTCAAGCTAACACAATTGCCAATTAAATAGGGGTTTGCTAATTAGAAAATATCTCATTTGGGTTACATGAGATTCTATTGAAAATGTGCGTTAACTGTTTAGTGCTCAGTGGTCACCAGGCATGTGAACATTTGGACGACCGCATTCTGAGAGTCTGAGGGAACACAGGATGTGTGTTTTCAGCTTTGCTTAATAATTAGCCATTAGAATACATCTGTGAAACTGGGTTTGTTACCATCACCAAAGTTTGAAATACATTATCAAAGAAGCACTACAAACCGAGCTGGTTTGGAGGTGTTGTTATTTAAAGTTTGATTTAAAAAATGATGGTATGTTTGGGGAGATAAACCAATTTAGCGTATTTTTGTGATTTGAAGAGAAGATGGACCAGTGGTTAACTTTGCTCTTGATACTTAGCTGTTCTTAACCAACAGCTAGCGCATTGTAGCTTTTGTTGTTGTTGTCATTACATAACATCGGACCAAAATCTATTCAATGAGATGGCAAGAAGCAATTCCACAAAAGTACCCTTTTATTACTTGTCATGTGTCATGCATGTGACCAAATTCCCACACCTCTTGCGGATAAATTGCAAACAAAGGACGGTACATAATGAGACCTCCACCAGCAACACTGAATTGGAATAGTCAATATCAAGCATTTAACATGATCCAAACCCGGGATGCAGTCACCTAGCAACAGTGAGTCAGTTAGGTTCCGGTCAGAGCACACCCAGACTCTGGAGTGACATCTTATGAGACTGCTGAACTGACACACTTTTGCCAGGTTACCAAACGCATATTGAGCACATCGGTAGAGCCCTGAGTGTGGACTATACATTAGAGTGGAACCATTCCTTTAATGGACATGGCTACTATAATGTTTTTTTCTTATTGCTAACTTACCCTGGAATGGATCAAAACCATAATTGTCCTGTTAACAGGTCATAGAGCTATCGTTGGTAGATCTAGGACCCACTTTCATCTGGACAACAATGAAAGTCAGACACTGAATTAAAGAAAACCTGCCATTTCCTCGACATGTTATACTCATCTGTTATTTTTCTTTTGCTTGTTTCATAGGGAATGTCGGAAATAATAAAAATAATCACAATTTAGCAACCTGGTCCTTCAATTGAAACCATTTTATAAATCACAGGTTAATGAGGCGAAAGGGTTTTTAAACATCATTAGGTTAGGAAGAAAGCCATACAATTTCTTGACAAAGTGAAGCACCCCATTAATGTTTGTGGTCGGTGAAATGAAATGCAAGCATTGCCATTCTTTGCATAATACCGATTTACACCAGCATAGCTCCACATTTGAAAACAAGAAAGCAGCTGTTAAACTCCTCCGCACCCCTTGAAGGTTGATTTGCGTACTGAAATAGAATGCACTGAATGACTACATACACAGCCCCAGGAGAGGGGTCTCAGGGTCTTTGTATCGCCTGCTTCCAGGCGGGGAGTTGCACAGTTTAAGTAGTCGGCCGGTGAAGAAACACTCTGTGGCCGGGGGCTGAGGCCCAGGATGTGATTTACCAGTCGCTTCCGCAATGTCAGCCTCGGGCTAAAAGGGACCTCAGGGCTCTGTAAACATGGACAGGTGGGTGGGTAGCTGGCCGGGTGAATGTGCTACTACAACAGTGGGATAGTAAAGAAAGCCATGTATGATGTCCTTATTACAGTACACACTATAATGTAGGAGATATCAATCTAATTAATTCAGTCTTTCAATTTTGTTTAGGTAAACTTTGTGAACCTTTTTAATGGTGTGTAGAATATATGTCAGAACTTTCTTTGGTTCACAATAAGCAGAATCCAGATGATACATTACTTTTTGGTGGCATTGCATAGATCTATACATCAATGAAAAGGTTTTTTTGTTATCACAAGATTGATCATGAATATGAAACCAGAAAAGTCTACCAGCACGACTCGTGGTACCAATAACACCCAAAGGTGAGTGGTTCACCGTGGGTCGGGAGGGCTGGAGGCTGGGTTTAGAGACCGGGTTTACCATGTGATGGGTGGCCATTCATCTTACCATGTGAGGGCTGGGAGACATAGTGTCGGCGTCGTCCTCATCCGAGAGGTCGGCCATGGGAGAGGTCCGCTCGGCGATGTCCTCCGTGTCCTCCTCCCCGGTCAGGGAGGTCAGCGTGTTGCCCAGGGCGTTGAGACGCTTGCCGATGTTAGGGTCCATATGGACGTCAATGCCGCACATTTTCCACAGCACGTTGAGGGTCCAGGTCCCGGCGCTGCTGCTCTCTGTGTGACACGTGGAGAGGAGGGGAAAAGAAGAAGAGGAAGATGAAGAGGAGTGGTCTGAAACGGTGATCCTAAAACAAGGCCATCAGCAGAGCTACCAAAATGAATGAAATGAGCAAAGCCAGTCAGGGATTTAAAACCAATGTGCACACGATACACTTTTCAGTGAGGACTTTAAAAAAACTGTAAACATAAACAATAATTCACGATATAGAGCACTCTCTACTTCTGCATGGACGGGGCCACATAAATGTATTCCATACACTGGAGTCTTCAGAGAGTTACTTTAAATAGGAGTGGTAAATAGGAGTGTGTTCAGTGGCCCACTGCTGTCCCAGTCCAGCTCCACTTATAGATTAAAATCCCCCTGGCCATCAGACGGTACAACAGCTCCCAGTAAAGGCAGGGAGGACAACAACCATAGACATTTTATTGATATTTGTATTTTGCACATCCATCTGCACAGTTCTTACCTTCATCAGTCCTGTCTTACTCTCATTTGCACTGTTTACTGTCTGCACTGTTTATTGTAGCTACTGTTCATTTCATTTTATTTTATATTTTAATTTAGGTTAAAGTTTATTGTAGCTACTGTTAATTTTATTTTATATCTGAATTTAGGTTAAAGTTTATTGGAGGTACTGTTAATTTTATATTTTAATTTATATCTATATCTTCGTTTTTTAGTTTTTAGTCTAATGTATGTTTAATGTATGTTGTTTTATGCTACTGGATACCTGAATTTCCCTCGGGATAAATAAAGGACCTACCTACCGACCTACCGACCTACCTACCTACCTACCTACCTACCTACCTACCTACCTACCTACCTACCTACCTACCTACCTACCTACCTACCTACCTACCAACCAACCACAATGTCCATTGTTATTCCTGCGTGTAGCTCCCCCTTGGGTTGACTGGGTATAGGCTATATTAGACACTTGATGCCTTATGAAAAAACGGAATGTCTAGATGAGATGCAAATAAAAAGATCTTCATTCATTAACAAGTTTGATTCCATAGCTGATTCAACCAAATACTCATAAGGAAAGATTATTGTTGTAAACAGTAAACTTAAGACAAGTCAAGACGAGCAGAAGCACAACTGTGGACTTTTCCAGCAAAAAATAACCCTCTCAAGGCCACAGGTCCTTTCCTTTAAGGAAAACATGCCCTTAATTGTATGAGGGTAAGAGGTCTAGGTCTTGAGAGTCGCTAGAGAGGGGAAGCAATGGGAAGCAATTTCTCCCCCAGGGATTAATAAAGTTTTATCTTATGTGGTTAACGAATTGATTGTTGACCGTTCGAATTGATTGATTGACTGTTTAAAGGGATACTTCACCGGTGGAGATATGAAGGTTATATGAAGTAAATAATTCTATGCATTATAATTGTGCAATTTTTTTTTAAATTGGTTCATCCTAGCCTGAGAAAAGACAGAAAGTGTCTCTCTGGCTCAAAAGTAAGAAATCGTCCAACTCCCACAGTGCATTGCGCTCACTGCAGCGCCCGCCTGTTTCCGTTTGGAGGGGGAAGGACCCATGATCCTAGCGTGAGCAAACTTTGTGTAAATTTATCCCCATGATACGCAGACTAGTTTAGACTTCTGCCCTCGTTTTTTTCAACGCATCATTTGTATATTACTGTACAGCATAAAAACATTTGCTAATTAAAGTAGCTCAGCATATCAAATATTTCTACTCAACCTTTTCTCCCCAGTTGAAATATGTGTTTATCTTACATAATAGGCCTACTTTAGTATAAAAGCACTTGGGTTAGTAAACAAATCACAACAACCAACATGAATTTTAGGTTTTATTAATGAAAGAATATGTAAATATAACTATTTACATAAATAAAACGTGTAGGGGGCGTTTGCTGGAGTCAAAATAGTCACAGCTCATCTTGAGTATACTGTCTCCTGGTAGCCGCGGTACTGCCTATCTTGTGCTGGGTAATTAGCTCGGATGGCCTGGACAACACAGGAAGCCGATACTGTCTAAGAAAGAAAGAGAACAACATTAGCAAAACAAGATAAATTATGCCTTGAGTAGCCCATACAGCATTACACAGACTTCAAGCTAACGTAACGTAGCCTATGTTCTGCCAATAAGATCGGCTACTTTTGGATAACTACATTGTGTCACAAGTAGGGATGGGTATCGAAAACCGGTTCTTGTTGAGAACCGGTTCCGACTGTTTTGATTCCTTGGAATCGTTTGCCAGTTTTGCAAACGATTCCCTTATCGATTCCGAGCGGGTGCGAATGACGTCACCACGCACGTTGCGTAGCTTACGCAAGATAGGTACGCAACGTGCGTAGCGATGTCCAGTGCAGTGCAGCCGGCAACATGGCACCCAAGCGGCACAAACGCTCGAAAGTGTGGTTACATTTCACGAGAAAGGGTGACTGACAACAGGGTAACTGGCAATATTTGCAAAGTGGATATTTCATCAACGGGAGGAAATACTACCAATATGCAGAAACATTTGCGCACACAGCATGCGATAACTTTGACACCATAAGTCCCGAGAGATCACGCATTCTGCCTGAAAAAGCAGACATGCTCATTTTTCTGCAGAAGAATTGTTAATACTGTAATACTGTCATAGCTGTAATAATGCACAGTTCCATTGAGTTTGACTGAATTCGTCACTGGCTATTAGAAAAATGGTACTGGATGTTACTGGCCATTCTTGTATTTGCCACAGAATAACTTATCTTGTATTGTATGTTGTTAATTTCTACATACAAGACTATTTATTTTATTATTATTATACCTCAAGACAGTTTGTAAAGTCATCATGTTACTTCTAACTGAACTAAAGTTGATTCTAATTGACCCGTTTGTTCTCCTTTTTTCCAAATGAGAATCGATAAGAGAATCGATAAAGAACCGAAATGGAATCGGAATCGCAAAAATCGTATCAATACCCATCCCTACATGGAACAGACAATTAATTCGTCCTCCGGGAAACCAAACAGAAAACCACACTTTGGGGTTGGGTGACTGACTTGTCGTGCCGGGTGTCCGGTACGGCCCGGTCCATGCGCAGCTTGTCGCTCTCCAGCTGGTTGAACTTGTTCCTGGCGTAGGGGTCCTGGCCTGGCCGCACCACCGTGGCCCCCACATACAGGTCCTGGTCAAAGTCCTGCCAGCGGACCTTACCTGCACACACACACACACACACACACACACGTTAAGTTGGTTGTAAACTGTTGGTATATATAGAAATGAGGGGCCAATGATGAAAAGACCAATTTATATTCAATACTAGAGCAATGCTGATGCAGAAATATGAAATATACGGGTACACAATGAAAGGACAACAACAACCACTACAAGTACAGTGTTCACACACAGAATTGGATTACCAGAGGAAAAAAAGTTCAATTTCACAGTTTGTCACTATCTGCCCAGGCACAAAACACATAAATAGTACAGACATGGA
>OOFH01110646.1:0-15056 GCA_900323355.1 Merlangius merlangus
GACGATATGCTAAGATGGAGTTTGGACCTGGAAGATTGGCGAAGTCTGGTATCGTTAGTGATGATATGGAGTATGATGATTCAGATGCAGAAGTGTGGAATCCCGTGACCAGTATGAAAAAGAATAGAACAAGAAGGTGTTCTGAGATGAGTGATAGTGACAGAGAAAAGCAGAATGAGTCGAAAAAAGCAAGGAGGAAGGAGGAAGGAGAAGTGTGGAAAGTGATTGTGGAGTTTGAAGAGATATCTAGTAGCAAGCTACACCCAGTCAAACTGTCGAAAGCTATGAGGAATGAGATTGGTTCGGTCAAACAGGCAAGGTTCTTGAGCAAAGGAAGGATGTTAATAGAAGCTGTTAACAAGGATCAGCAAGAAAAGATTTTGAAAATGAGTACACTGAACGAAGTGAGAATCAAAAGTCATATCCCTGGTATAAATCGTAAGATACGTGGAGTGATAACCGGAGTGCCAATAGACTTAAGTATTGAAGAACTGCAGAAAGAAATCAAGGGAGCCAAAGTGACTGTTGAAAAAAGGTTGTCCACCAGATACCAGGGGAAAATAGTGGACAGTTTGTCTGTGCTTATTCAGTTTGAAGGGGCAATAAAGGATAAGGTTACGATTGGATACCTGAGTTACCCGGTTAGAGAATTTGTTCCCAGGCCATTGCGGTGCTTTAAATGCCAGAGGTTTGGGCATATAGCAGGACAATGTAGGGCAAAGCCAAGATGTGCCAAATGTGCAGGGGAACATGAATACGGTAAATGCGAGGCAGAGGCTAAAGCTAAATGCTGCAATTGTGGAGGGGATCACAGTGCGGCATATCAAGGATGCGAAGCACAGATTAAAGCAAAAGAAATTCAGAAATATAAAGTCCAGAATAAAGTAACATATGCAGAGGCAATCAAACAAGTAAAAGGACCACAAGGTGGTGCAAGTGTGGGTGTTGTTGAACCCTCTGAGTATTCACAGCAAGCTTTAGAGCCAGTAGGTTTGCAATGTGATGTGAATAAGGACACTTTGATTGTGGATAAGGCTAACTTTGTATTCTTCATGGCGAAGGTCATAAATCTAGCTATGCAGGACAAAAGTACAAGGTCAGATCGGATAAAGATTGTTGTGGAGGCAGCAAGGGAATACTTAGACATAAAGGATGTAACGGGAGAGATGGTACAGGTGAGATCAATAGAAATGAAGGGGTTACTAAGTAGTATAATAATGGTGTTCCTTATTCTGCAGTGGAATGCCAGAAGCCTGATATCGAATGGGCAAGAATTTAAGAGATATATAGAGAAATTAGACGTTAAACCAGAAATCATTTGTATACAAGAAACATGGATGAAATCACACTTGGATTTTAAAATTGTAGGATACAACTCAGTTAGACTGGATAGGAATGAGCGGCAGGCAGGGGGATGTGCAACGTTTATTAAGGAAGGAATATTGTATGAAAGAGTACCAATGAATTATGAAACTAGTCTAGAGATAATGGTTATTGAAATCTGGGTTAATAAAAGGAAAATGACTATAATCAATGTGTACAATCCATGTAAGAAAATTAAGTTGGAGGAATTGGAGAGGGTAGGACAAAGGCAAAATGCTATATGGTGTGGAGATTTTAACGCACACAGCACGTTATGGGGAGGAAGGAAAGATGATGATAATGGGAAGGTGATAGAGGAATTAATGGACAACAAGGGAATAGTTTGTTTAAATAATGGGGAGGGGACAAGAATAAATGTAAGCAATGGGGTGGAGTCAGTGTTAGATCTTACACTAGTAACAGATACACTGGCAGGAGTATGTTCATGGGAAGTAAGGAAAGAAACGACTGTTGGAAGTGATCACTATCCTATAATCATTGGAGTAGAATTGACAATTGAAGAGTGCAATCTAGAAAGAGTGTTGAATTGGGACTTTCACAATGCAGAGTGGGAACTATTTAAGGAAATAAGTGAGAAAGAAATGTTAGAAATTGAGATAGGAGAAGATGTTGACCAGCTAAATACGAATGTGTGCAGAGTTATATTAGAGGCTGTTGAGAGAACAATTAAGAGGAAAGAAGGAAAAGGGAAAAAGAGGATGGTACCATGGTGGAACAAAGAATGTAGTAAAGCAATCAAGAGTAGAAATAAAGCATTTAGAAGGCTAAAGGGAAACCATAGGTTTGAGAACCTTATTGAATATAAAAGAAGTCAAGCAAATGTAAGGAGAACTATTAAAAATGCAAGGAAAACTTGTTGGAGGAATTTTTGCAATTCGGTGGGACGGGAAACGGAATTGGGACAGATTTGGGGCATGATTAAAAAGATGAATGGAGTTAAGAGAGAATATGGATATCCAGTTTTGAAGGTAGGGGAAACAATAGCAATGAAGGAAGAAGAAAAGGGGGAGATGTTAGCAAAGGCTTTTGTGAAAGTTCATAGTTCAGAAAATATTAGTGAAGAGGGAAAAAGAGGGAGGGAGGCTACTTTAGTGGAGTATGAAGTGTTGATGCAAGATGAGGAAGAAAATGAAGATTTGCTTAATAAGACTTTCACAATGACAGAAATGAATCGTGCATTAAGGAAAACAAAGATGACCGCACCAGGAAAGGATCAGGTTTGTTATATAATGATAAGTAATTTAAGTGAGGCAGCAAAAGGAATATTATTGGAGTTATACAATAGAGTTTGGAAGGAAGGTAAATTACCAGAAAGTTGGAAGGAGGCAGTTATTGTACCAATACCTAAACCAGGGAAGGACAGTTCTAACCCAGAGAACTATAGGCCAATTGCCTTAACATCGAATATATGTAAAATAATGGAGAAAATGATAAATGAAAGATTAACATACTATATGGAGAGTAAAGGATTTATGTCAAAGTATCAGAGTGGGTTCAGAAAGGGGAGGAACACTATGGATCCGACCATATGCCTAGAGCATGAGATCAGAAAGGCACAGATAAATAAGGAAAGTGTTGTAGCTGTGTTTTTTGATATTGAGAAGGCATATGACATGATGTGGGTAGAAGGATTATTAGTTAGATTAAGGAAGTTGGGAGTTAAAGGGAGAATATACAGATGGATTGAAGATTTTTTAACTGAGAGATCAATACAGGTGAGAGTAGGAAAAAGCTTGTCAGGGAAATTTAAAATAGAGAATGGAACACCACAGGGGAGCATAATTAGTCCACTATTATTTTCCATTATGATAAATGACGTTTTTGAAGAAATAGTGAGTGGTATGGGTTTTTCATTATTTGCAGATGATGGGGCAATATGGAAGAGGGGGAAAAATTTGAAATTCATTGTTAAAAAATTACAGGAGGCAATCAATAGAGTGGAGGAATGGTCTTATAAATGGGGTTTTAAGTTTTCGGTAGGGAAGACAAACATAATGTTTTTCACCAGGAAAAGAGTGGGAGATGAGATTAAAGTAAAACTTTATAAACAAGACCTAAAAAGAGTAAAACACTTTAAGTTATTAGGAATGTGGTTTGATGAAAGGTTAACATGGAATATACACATTCAGAAGGTTGTGGACAAATGTAAAAAGGTTATAAATATAATGAGGTGTCTAGTTGGAAAAGAGTGGGGGGCGGATAGAGTGGCACTAAAGGGTATATATGATGGTTTAATTAGAGCGTTTATAGATTATGGGAGTGTGGTATATGGGGCAGCAGCAGAGACACATATGAAGAAACTGGAAGGGATACAGAATCAGGCATTGCGTTTATGTACAGGCGGTTTTAAAACAACACCTATAGCTGCGCTGCAGGTAGAAATGGGGGTCATGCCTATTGATCTGAGAAGGCTGCAATTGTCACTGACATACTGGGTGCATTTACAAGGACATAGCAAGGAACATCCAGCGCAAGACACGTTAAAACCTAGTTGGGAAAAAGAGAAAAAGGAAGTTAGGAATTTTGGTTGGACAGCAGTGCAGAGGGCAAAAGAAATTGGAATTGAAAAGATACAGTTTAGTCCAACAGTACCAATACCAGCACTCGCACCCTGGATTCTTCCAGATGCTACAGTAGATCTGACAATTTTAGAAAGGAAAAATAAAGATAGAGAGTTTGTTTGTAATGCCATAAGTGTGCAGGAGTATATTGATGAGTTCTATGGGTATGTAAAGATATATACAGATGGATCAAAGAGTGCAGAAAGTAAAGTAGGAGTGGCATTTTGGGTCCCGGAGTTTCGGGTGCGGGTGGGTAAAAGGGTCAGTGATGAAGTATCGGTGTATACAGCAGAAATGATTGCAATTTTATTGGCAATACATTGGGTAGAGGAAACTAGACCAGTAAGTGTTTTAATATGTTCGGACTCAAGTTCAGTTTTAACCAGTCTACAGAGCAGTAAGTCGGATAGCAGGCCGGACATTTTAATAGAGATAAAACAGATTTTATATAGAATAGAGATGATGGGTATAACAGTGGTGTTTGTGTGGGTACCGGCACATATTGGAGTGAGAGGGAATGAGGTGGTAGATAAGGTGGCAAAAGAGGCAACAAAATGTGAGGAAATTGAATTACGTATAAATATCAGCAAGATGGAGGGTAAAAACATAATTAAAAGGAAAATGAAGGAGAAATGGCAGAAGAGGTGGGAGGAGGAGAGGAAGGGAAGGTGGTTTTATAAAATTCAGAGGAAAGTAGGAGAGGCCAGGGAAACAGGAAGGAGCAGAAGGGAAGAACCGTAATATCAAGGCTGAGATTTGGACATACAGGGCTAAATGCATCGCTATTTATTGTTCAAAAACATGACACAGGGAGGTGTGATCATTGTGAGGAGCAGGAAACTGTAGATCATGTAATGAACAGCTGTAGGAAGTATGAAGTAGAGAGACGACAAATGCAGGATAAGTTGGCAGAAATTAAAGAAAGATATGAGTTGGTGAATATATTAAGGAAGAGGTCAGGAGATAGATGCTATAGGCACGTATTTGGATATCTAAAAGAAACACATTTGATAAAGAAAATATGAAATCCGGGTAACTCAGGGTTACAATAGTAAATAAAGACGCATAAATAAACCAGTAGGTGGCGGTAATGCACATGTTTGTTTGCCAACTGCCAATAAAACCAAAAAGAAGAAGAAGAAGAAGCTTCTTCTCCTCCGGAAAAACACGACCGCATTGCATTGTGGTATACGGGAGTAACATGTAGGGTACATCGTATGTACGCTCAGATTTTAGGTATTTTAAGTGCACTATATAGTGCATGAAATTAACCACTGAGAATTCGAACACTATCCGTGATAGGGAACGATTTCGAACACAGCTGGGTCAGTTCCATTTCAGTTTTCTTTTTACCTCTCACATCACCAGTGATCGAGTAAAACATGTTAACAAACGTGTCACCGAGCGACGCCACTTTGGAAGAACAGCTTTCGTCCATAATGGACGTACTGGCGAAAGCGGCCGTATCTGAAATAAGCCAACTATTCTCGGACTGCTCGACTACCTTTCGCTTACAAATAAATGAGGGCCTGAAAGAAAACGAAGCGCTGAGGACGAGGATGAAGGTGATGAGGAGTGAGCTGTTTTCTTTGCGGCTTCAAACGAGATCAAATGCATCGCGTGCGGCAAGTCGTTTCGCCCTGGCTCGAGCCAACATCTGCAAACCACGGACTAAACCACTGGGAAATGGTGAGTTGAGTAATAGTTGGAAAACAGGACAGTATTCAGGGGGTACTATTTATGACTAGATTTGTAGAAATAGGAAAAAGCTATCATGATTCAAAATGCAATGATTTATATCGGTGAAGCAGGCTACCTCACAACGCATGCCTCATAATTTGACGATATGCCCATTGCCTGCATGAATGTAATGTAGGCATCATCAGGCCTAAAGCCTTTGATGGACACAAGGCGGTTTGAAATCCCCCTAAATTTAAACCACCCATAGATTCCAGGCAGTATCGATTATAGGCTGACTGCTAGATTCTACCTGCGCTATAACTCAAACATGGAATCAGTTAAGAGCCCATGGGTTTCAAGACAGATGCCACATGAGCTGGTTTATCATTCTCAAACATAAATAAATTGAAAATGTATAAACGTTGGCTGATCAGCTTACAAGGAAGGACAGGTTGTCGCTTGTTATTCTCAAAATGGAATAATCGTGCTTGTCTCGCATTTAATGTTGTGCTCGGATTATTTTGTGCTGATGTTCGTTCAGTGTCCTCAACCTGGTCACCCGCTTGAGCTTTGAGTCTAGGGAGCAGGGGGCTGGAGGAAACATCCCTCTCAATCTGTGACTCTGTCAGAACGCGGCGCCACCTCGGAGAGTCTGCGTGTGGGCGCCCCTGGCTCCTCCCACATGTCCAGACACAACAGGGAGCTGAGGATCCTGAGCGTCCATGGACGAGGGGAGGGCCCACTGGCGGTGGACGGCCATGACACCCTCGTGAAAGCATCCGAACTGGAGGCTCTGAGCTCGCTGACCGCGGACCACAGTGCTGCCAAGAGCCTGGAGAGCGGCGGGCGGCTCGGCGTCTGTGAGGAGTTGACTGGGCAGGTTGGAAATCAATTTCTCGTTCACCATCCAAAAGAGATGCTTCCTCTGTTAAAACTCCAACACACACCTTTTATGATTCAATGTCATGACTTCAGTGCAAATGACAGTATATGTCTTGTGTGTCTCTCCTTCTGTATGTGGAAAGCAGCAGACCCGGCACACCATTTTAATCAAGGAGGAAGAGGATATTGGTGGAGGCATGCCCACTGTAGGTTAGTAATACGCATTGCATCAAGGCAAGCAAGCAAGCAAACGATCTGGATCAACTTAGAATGTACTCGATTCTATCTGCGCTTAAAAAAACCTGGACCTCTTTTGAAAGCGAAGTATGACCAGAGCCCTGCTAAAACAGGAGGACTACTTACAGTTTATAGGACAATGACTTACATCTTCTTCGTGGCAGACAGAGGTGTCAGAAATGCTGAGCTCAGCTCTGATTCCCAATATAACTACAGTATTGTTAAAACATGGAATCCAAATTCAAGGAAAAGGCATACTCAACCAATGGAAGTAAGAAAGAATGTCAAAGTACATACTGTATCCCTTTGTGCATATAATTAATTGATGATAAAGAAATCTTTGTTTTTCCGCTCTGCAGAAGACACACTCTCTGAGAGTCTGCGTGTGGACGCCCCCGGCTCCTCCCACATGTCCAGTCACAACGGGGAGCTGCGGATCCTGAGCGTCCACGGACAAGGGGAGGGCCCACTGGCGGTGGACGGCCATGACACCCTCTTCAACGCGTCCGAAGTGGAGGCGCCGAGCCCGCCGTCCGCGGACCACAGCGTGGCCAAGAGCCTGCACGGCGGCGAGCGGCGAGTCCACCGCGAGGAGCGGACCAGGCCTCGGAGCGGCAACGAGGGCCTGCACTGTGTCTTGTGTGGCAAGGTTTTTCCAGACAACACCAAGATGGCCATCCACATGCGTACCCACACCGGCGAGAAGCCCTACAGGTGCGACCAATGCATGAAGCGCTTCAGGCAGAACGGCAGCCTGAAGATCCACATGAGGACTCACTCCGGGGAGAAGCCCTTCAAGTGTGACCAATGCATGAAGTGCTTCAGCCAGAGGTCCAACCTCAAGACCCACCTGAGGACTCACTCGGGGGAGAAGCCCTTTGTGTGTCGGCAGTGCAAAGCCAGCTTCAGTGACCCAAGCAATTTGCGCTTGCACATGTTCAAGCAGTGTTTCCCCCAGAAAATGTCTTAGTGAACAGTATTACCAATACGTTACTTATCTTTATTCTTTGTACCTGATGGAAGTATGTCTCCTTACCCTGCGAGATTGGGTAAGGATGCATAATTGTTATGTTAATGCATAATAATTTGTTAATGCATAATAATAAGAAAAATAAATAAATTATTTTCCTTTTACATTGGTAGTCAGGGCGGAACCCTATTGTTGTTAAAGTGTAATTCCGGTGAAAATTGAACCCAGGGTCTTTGTTTTGGGCTTCTCCTTGCGACGTTGGTTTTATTGTTTGTTGTTGAGCATATATTTAAATCGTGCTCCCGCAAGGATTTCGAGGGTAAATCTATCGGTATCGGCCGATAGGAATCCGCATGGTCGATCCCTAGTCTCAATGTACATTTAATTTACCCTTGTTTCATTCTTCATTACTTTAGTGAGGACAGTAAGGAGACTGTGACTGAATACTGGGAACAACACATGATAACGACTTGCAGCCTCCTATACAACGCAACATCTACATCACAATGTAATGAGGGGGAGGGAAAGCGAGTGAGAAGGGTGCTAACGTACCTTGGCCCTTAAACAAGAGACTGGCCGAAACTGAATCGTTTACTGATTGTCATTTTGAAGTGGTGTGAATAATGTATGTGATAACAATACAAGAAACACAACGGTGCAAACATGCACCGAAGCACAGTGCAGTCACTCCGCATCATCTGTGTGCAGCAATGCTCATCTGATGAAAGCATGGTTTCGTTCCCTGGGGAGCGTGTGGGTGCTATGCGTGTAAGCAGGCTGATTGGGCCTGGTGGTTTGATGGAAGGCTGGTGTGGGGTGCAGTGTTGTAGTCATGTATGAAGATGGTGGGTACCCATGATATTGTCCATCGCTGCTGTGGGGGTGTATAGAGTGCTGCTGTTGTGGGGGTCAGTACATCATTTCCCTCATCAGGGAAAAGCCATCCTGAATGTTGGTGCACATGTTTGCTGTGGGTGTTTATCAACACCATGTTCTTAGAGAAGATCCTGGTTTACTCCGCTCCAACCCTCTCCAGCTTTGCCTTGAACAAAGCAGAGCAGAATTACATTAGTATTGGGCAGTGGCTTCACTACTTGTAGCAAAGCTAGTAACTAACTAGAATTCTCAGTAGCTTGGTGATAGCTTCACTATTTCGTGATTAAAATAACTTTTCAGTGGCTTTACTATTTTATTGATCCGGTAGCTTAAATGTCTGGGACATTTCTGTGGCTAAACACTGCGCAGCCGTATACAGAACATATCCCTGCAACAAACATACCATCTTTTTTCTGTCTATCTACCCAATTGCACATTTATGTTTAGTTTATTTTATGTACATTCTTGGCAGATATGTTTTTGTTTTATATTGTCCATAACTTATTTATTTATCTATTTTTAGTCGTGTTTGTCATTGTTGCTATGTCTGCTCTACGTGCCTTAATTTAATTGCCCCCTGGGGATTTATAAAGTTTTCTTGAATCTTGAATACTTCAACTTGTAGGCCCAGCTTTGACATTTTGGGACTTATCACACAGTCAATCCAAATGGTAACAGACAGCCCTAACCCTACATAAATAGAGCTGCACTGCTATGTTGTTTTCTAGTAATTACGGTAAGTGGCTAAGTCACGCCTCTTCCGGTAGATCTCTGCTCCACTTCGCTGTTTTTTCCATAGATATATACAGAACACTAATCCGGGGCATAAAAAGACTGGGGCCAGAAGATAATTACGTTCTCTCCATTGAAACCCATCCATATTTTTCGATCTCATCGTTCCCATGGGCTCTACCGGAAGGGGCGTGACTTCGCCACTATTCCATTCTGGGCTAAATCGACAACACAGGGTGCGTTTCATGTCAGTCTCTGTTACTTCTCGCAGGTAGTCGAGTAAAACATGTTAATAAACATGTCACCCAGCAGCTCCACTTTGGAACAACAGCTTTGCTCCATAATGGACGTACTTGCGAAAGCGGCTGTATCTGAAATTAGCCAACTGTTCTCGGATGGCTCGACCACCCTTCGATTACAAATAACTCAGAGCCTGAAAGAAAACGAAGCGCTGAGGACGAGGATGAAGGTGATGAGGAGTGAGCTGTTTTCTTTGCGGCTTCAAACGAGATCAAATGCATCGCGTGCAAGTCGTTCCGCCCTGGCTCGAGCCAACATCTGCAAACCACGGACTAAACCACGAGGGAATGGTGAGTTGAGTCTCGACTGTGATAGGTGGAACACAGGACGGTACTAGTGTTCGGCTGGTCATTAAGCACGCTCAATGTATTATGTATTACTATATGTGTAGTAATAGGAAGTAGTCATAATAATAATAATCATGATTCATGATTAACAATTGATAATGAATAATAACATATCAGTAGACCACCTCAGAAAAAAGACCTGATCCAAATTGACTTTATACCCATTTACTGGACGTTGATTGCTCTTGGTCAAGAATGTAATGTATTCTTCTTCATCATCATCATCCTCATCATCAGGTTTAAAGCAGCTCATAGACCACAAGGCGGATGGAAATTCCCCATCTCATTCAACATCCAAAAGTGTGGCTTCAACCAATACAACCCCATCAGAGGTAGTCATAGCACACCTATATAATCACACACCTTTATGATTCAATGTGTGTATGGGGATTGACAACTTTTCTGTGCAAATGCAAAAATATGTCTTCTGTGTGTTTCCCTCTTAATGTGGAAAGCAGGAGACCCCAAACATCATTTTAATCAAAGATGAAGAGGATATCAATGGATGCGGTCCAACTGTTGGTGAGTTATAAATTGTTTAATTGTTTAACTCACAATGGACATGTTTAACTAATTTGGGAGGAAAAATAGAGAGCCATAGGTGAACGAATTTTACTTTAGTAAGCCTGTGTAAAACCACCTGTGTACAAGCCGTACCCATATGGGAAAATATTGTATTCAACATTTGCTTTCTTTCTATTTTCCTCTCTGCAGAAGACTGCGATGCCTTTGGAGACTGCAGCACGCAGCGTGGCGCCACCTCGGAGAGTCTGCGTGTGGACGCCCCCGGCTCCTCCCACATGTCCAGTCACAACGGGGAGCTGCGGATCCTGAGCGTCCACGGAAAAGGGGAGGGCCCACTGGCGGTGGACGGCCATGACACCCTCTTCACCGCGTCCGAACTGGAGGCCCTGAGCTTGCTGTCCCCGGACCACAGCATCACCCACGACAGCCTCCTCAGCTTCAACAGCGGCCCCAGCGAGGGGGCCCCGTCGCAAGGGACGCAGGACAGCAGGGGGGGTCCCGGTAGAGACGGCCACGCAGAACAGCTCCAGCGCCTCCAGGCCGCCTCCCTGTCCCTGAAGCACGACACGCTAGAGGCCGGCGACAAGGGAAGGCGACCGGGCCACTTCGGCGCACAGTTCCCGCTGCAGCACAACTTGTTGTTCCCGCAGGGAGTGGACAAGAGCCTGGACTGCGGCGAGCGGTCCTTAAGCCGCAAGGAGCTGGTCATGCAACGGGCCGGCCACAAAGGGGCGGCGTCTATCCCGTGTGCTTTGTGTGGCAAGTCGTTGGCTAACAAGGCAAAGCTGAGAATGCACATGCGCATCCACACAGGTGAAAGGCCGTACGGGTGCGTCCAGTGTGGGAAGCGCTTCACGCAGAGCGGTAGCCTGAAGATCCACCTGAGGACTCACTCCGGGGAGAAGCCCTGCGTGTGTCTGCAGTGCAACGCCCGCTTCAGCGACCCCAGCAGTCTGCGTCGCCACATGGTCAAGCACATTGGCAATGAGGTGCTTTGACACGACGGGGCAACAGGATGCTTTGAATGACCCCTTTATCGTGTATGGGATCAAATGACTGCCTTTGTCTTTTTTCATCACAATAGCTGCGTTTCCATCCCCCTGATTTTATGCGAATTTTGAAGTATCAAATCAGTAAACAGTGATGGAAACACCAAAATCACATAAAAAACCTCTAATTCGCAAAAACGTCTATCCGCTCGTTTGAGGTGGTTTTTGAGAAGTGCGAAAGAGAGTAAATGCACAAAATAGGAGATGGAAACACACTTTTCGAACCAGCTGTGACGTAGCGAACATTGAACACACAGGACTGACAACGTCCTTCCGATTTCCGCATAACGACCGGCCATAGCAACCCTGCCGACATCAACTTGTCAATATATGTATATTTTTTTAAGCGTTTGTATACATAGACATCCTATATCATATATATATATATATATAGGATATATAGGATGTCTATGTTTGCATATCCTTTAATTATACCGTGTCCATTAATCCCTGATATATGGACACCTAAGTAATTCCAGTCAAATTGTCTGTTCAGCCTTCAAAACGAGCTGGTACATTGTGGAAATGCATTAAACTGTAATCAGACAATGCGGTTATATGCTTTTAGACCCTAGAGTATCTTTGGTATAAAGGGCGACGAATTTCGAATTACAAATATGAACAATGTATCATTTCAATACGTCCATGGAACAGGTGCCCAATGTGAATAATAGATATTACATGTGGACCCCTGAAGAGGTAAAACTTTTCCTCGCTGTCATCGAAGAAAAAAAAACATTACAGCTATTTTAGATGGAAAACAACGCAATTCCACTCTATAACAGGACCTAAGAGAGGCTGTTATCAAAAGGATACGACAAGCCCTGGAATGTGTGTTTTCCGTCCAACCACTTGATGGAAACGCACCTAATTCGAATTTCTTTTTTGGGAACTTTCTAAAGATTCGCTTCACCTTTTTAGATGGAAACGTGACTTATGAAAGATGCTTTCCAACATTTCTATTTGTATCATTTTAAGTTTTTTTTTAATAAATAATGTGCCATTATCGTTATGTTTGTAATCCCAAATTGGCATCAAAGTTAACTTGTGGAATAGGCTATTGCAAAGTTAGGACGGATTGTTTTAAATTAAAGTTTTTGTGTGCTTAAACATACTATATGCCATCTACCTCTTTTGATTTTACTATCTATCTGTGGTTTTCTTCTGCCAGTATTTTGTAGTCCTTACCTTGGATTGTATCACAAAGGAGCGTGAGTTTGAAATCCAAATGGGTTATAACACTATGGTTAACATGCCACAGTAGTATAACTTGTTGTAATTAATGATTGTTAGGTTATTTATTTTAAAAAAGTAGATTTATTTTCATATGAAAATAAATATATCATTTATTATTATTATTTTCTTCACTGGTCCATTGTTTTTCTACGGAGCCCCGGATATGTCATGGGCAACAAAAAAAAAAATCAGTTGTAGCAATTCGTTCCCACTAAAGTTGTGGCCACGAAATATTAATTCGTTCCCACGAAATAGTCATTCGTTCCCACGAAATAGGTAATTTGTGGCCACGAAATAGGTAATTTGTGGCCACGAAATATTAATTCGTTCCCACGAAATAGTAATTTGTGGCCACGAAATAGGAAGGTATAGGCTGTGCACTGGACAGCTGGATGGGCAAATCAAGGGCAACTCCTCAAACAGGAACAGACAGTCGCTGTCACACAATGGACAGGGATAGTATGGTAGAGTGCTATTTTAGGCGGGGAATGAAATAGGTACGACGTAGGTACGAAGTAGGTACGACTTGGACGCCGGGATGGATTTCATTGTTGACCAACTGCAAGGCTCCGGAAAGGATCACGGTTATCGGTGAATACAAAGTGTATACAACAAGGAATTCGTATCCGAAAAGAATACGTCAGGATCCTCCTCTCTGCTGGACCCCGTTGGTTCACAACTTCGACGGACCAGACGTCTCTCGAGGAGGCAATATTTTGCTCAGGCACCTAACTTTGTGTGGCACATATGACAAACTAAAGCCATACGGGATATGCATTAATAGCTGCATTGACGGGTTCTCATTCTCACGCAAAGTCATGTGGCTGCGGGCCGCTCGCACGAACAGTGACCCGAAAGTCATCGGGGGATACTTTGTGGAGACACTGGAGCGCTGTGGGGGCTGCCCCAGGCTCGTACGGACTGATATGGGCACTGAGAACGTGGTTGTCAGAGACATCCAACGGTATCTACGGAGAGATGACGTGGATGATAGAGCAGCGGAGAGAAGCTATGTCACAGGGGCAAGTAGGCTACTGCAAATCAGAGAATTGAGAGCTGGTGGGGAGTGATGAGAAAAGAAGGAATCGAACCATGGATCACGGCTTTAGGAGAACTGAAGGATGAGGGATTCTTCTCCGGGGATTTCGTTGACAAAGCTCTGTCACAGTTCTGTTTCATGCCAATTATTCAGGTAAATAGCCTATATTATGATCACAGCAAGAAACACAAACTGTAACACTAACTCTGTATTTATTGTTTACAGCAGTCTGAAAACACAAACAGATATTGCTTACACTTTTAGTTGTAGCCCAGACGGAAACTCTTTTGCTACTCTGTTGTGGCTGGACCACTGATCTATAAAGAACTAAGGTGGTTATCTTAGTCCAGCCTGAATCAGGTGTGTCTGTCTACACAAATAGGCTAAATAAACTGATTAAAATGTACACTAACGTTAGGCCAAATACATATTTAAGTCACTGAGTTTATGTTTATTTAATATACAGTGTGTAGCTATTCATTCTTTAAACTGTTGTGAAAATAAGACACACCACAACGCAATTTAATCAACTTTTATTGCATTGTTATATGCAAAGGTCACTGTTTAAAAATGCACAGTGTTTCGCTATGTCTAAATCATTCTTGTTCCTTCAACAGGAGCTATTAAATGACATCCAGGGTGTTTGGAATGCTCACCGTATAAGGCCCTCCAAGAACCCCAACGTGCCAAGTGGGATACCTGATGTCATGTACATGGCCCCTCACCTTTGGGGTGCAGAAAACTGTCTTGTTCCACTAACTGAAGATCTGACTGCATGTAAACACAGCTGCACATTTTTAAGTTCAGCCCCATGTGACGTGCATTTGTGCACAATAATAATGGAAGAATCAGAATCAGGCTTGGAGTTCCCATCTACCATGTCCCATGCTGTTGATGTATATATTCAGCTGAGGGACACAGTTCGTCCACAGTTATTTGGGCCAATTTGAGTGGACAAAAGCATACAAAACATGTACAGTACTTTAGTACATGGCATATTGCACATACTTTTCATATTTGTGCAATTATCTTAACTCTTATTTTGATGGTTGCATCATCAATGCCCTTTGTTTCCTGTGTGTCTGTTTTAATCACAGTGGAAGAGATTAAATAAATGCAATGTTTGATCAAGTATTATGTCCTCCCTAACAAATCACAACACATTAAAGGCAGGGTATGCGATTTTGGAGAAAACGAGTTATGATATTATAACTCTAGTTCTATGATTGTAGGGCTTGT
>OOFH01110650.1:0-10891 GCA_900323355.1 Merlangius merlangus
CACCAAGCCCGACGGGTCGTACAGAGAGACCAGCCTGGAAGAGCTGCTGCCCCTCCCCTTCTCCCCCCGCCACCTGGGGAAGGACTGACCGTCTGTCTGTCTGTCTGTCTGTCTGTCTGTCTGTCTGTCTGTCTGTCTGTCTGTCTGTGCTCTCTTGAATAGTTAACGTCAGGATGTCAGTGATCATTGGTTGCATAATCAATCAAAAGCAAAGGTTGTGTTACGTTATTATGTTATTTTATTATAGTTGTGTGTCTGTTGAAGAAATAATTCATTAAAAATGTTTGTCTGTTCTGTTTTATTTTTCGTTACAAGTAGAATTTTAAAGCATCAATTGTTATCTTGATGATGAATGGCCTCTTTAACTGTTTAATAAAATATGATTTGACCATCGAAAATAAAAAATATGTTGTACATTTTAATTAAATTTAGCAGCGTATTTTATTTAAAATACACAATATAACATAATATATTCTCTAAAAAATATAAAAAGAAATAAATAGGACCGTAAACCGTCAAAACAAGTGTCACGTGGTTTAAGTGGGCGTGGTGTGAATCAGTTTCCGGAAACATGGAGGCTGTCGTGAGTGATGTTGTGGCTCCGGAAGACCTTATAGTAAGTCTTTAACCGCGTCCCATCTTTACATTCGAGCCTTTTATCAAATTAAATAGTTATATGATCCCGTTATGAGGACATATGGTCAGGATTAAGGCGGATATCGCCCGGGATTAGGAGGTTTCTAAAGGCTCCGTTGTGGTCCCCGAAACCAGTCACGATGACGTAACTATTCCCTTCATCTGCGCACTTTAATAATTAATAACTCAACACTAATATAAGTGACCTTAAAACATAACAAGTCATCTATACATCACTCCTCTGCTCACTAGTTCCAGTTGGTTTACACATACAGTTTAACTTGTTTAAGTCCTACTCTTGTGCGAGTCATCATTGTTGACTAACTACTAACTATATCGATTACTTCTAAAGGGTAAATGCGTGTGCGTGCATCGTGTTAAACCACCTAAGTAAAAGCCTTTGTTTGTGTTTAACTACCAAAGTAAAAGCCTTTGTTTGTGTATTGTGGTTCCAGAAGTTCGAGAAGAAGTATAAAGCAGAGGAGCAGAAGGGCTCCGTGTCCAAAGACACCAAGTTCGAGTACGCCTGGTGTCTGATCAGGAGCAAATACACCGCCGACATCAAGAAGGGGGTGGTGCTCCTGGATGGTGGGTGGTGGTGGTGGTGGTGGGGAATACATTCACATTAAGCAGACGCTTCTATCCAGAGCGACTTACAATAAGTACATTTGTCAGAAGAAAGAGAACCAACAATATATATCTCTGTGGGTACAGTAAGGATGTTCATAGAACCAAGTGCCGAGCACTAACTATCACTAGGTTAACCCATTCCCTGTGTACGACAAAGATAGCTAGGATACGATGCTACATGCTATGAACTATTTTTAAGTGCCAGGACGTACGAGATACATTAAGTGCCAGAATAATGTGTGTAATCTGATGGATCTGGGATATGTTTGGTATGATAACGAGTTTGGAATGTTCTTTTGGGAGTAAAAAAGCGCATATAGACTCATTCTTAAGTTGGTTGTTTTACAGATTCTACCAAAACGCTATAAAATTGGGAACGATTGGGGTTGTCTCATGGTAAAAAACGAAACCGCTATTTTAAACCACTTACAAGGCTAGAAGTAACCCGACACTTCTTTGGTAGTATATTAAGGGTCAAAACAAAGCTTTTATAACTTTGTAAGTGTACAGATTGTTTATTAAAAAGGACATTTTATACATACAATCCCATCAGCGGTTCACCCGTCGAAGCCATCTTGTCTTCAGGACTCGATAAGTAGATTGGCGAACACAGAGCTTGCGTGTTGTTGACGGATGTCACAAGCTATGTGTTCGCCAATCTACCTAACGAGTCTTAAAGACGAGATGGATTTAGTTTTTACCATGAGACATGCCCATATCTTTCCAAGTTTTGGTAGAATCGGCTAAAAAGAGCCAACTTAAGAATGCGTCTATACGCGTTTTTTTGCCTCCAAACGAACATTCCAACTCGTTATCATACCAAACATATCCAAGATCCATTTAACTCCGGATTTCTCCTTTAAGTTTAAAACCGTACAGAGAAGGTCTGACCGGGGAACGGTTGTATTGTATTGATTGTATTGATATTACAGTATTTTATGGATTGCCTCGTTGTTTATGATCGGTCTTAATGTAGATGGACTGAGCAGCCAATCATCATGCCACAAGTAACCTGGACTCTCTGGTCAGCCTATCTTGTATCCATGGTTACAGTGACGTGGCCAAACCTTGAAGCCCAATCAACCCGCCTTCTCTCACATGTCTGCTGTACAGTGTTTTACTTTTACAACCTTTTTATTTCCAGAGCTGGTGCTGAAAGCGAGCAAGGACGACTCCCGCGACTTCCTGTTCTACCTGGCGGTGGCCAACTACCGGCTAAAGGTGTGAGGGCTGTTAATGCAGCACTAGACTTTATACCTGGCCGGGTTAGGCCGGCTTTATGATTCCTCGTATTCTCTTAGCCAATATATGTTTCGTAAACAATTGACCGTCGACTATTAGCGACAGACGCGGTTAAGATGTGATAATTCCTCGGTGTAAACGTGGTGATTGTGTCCGCTGAACCCTGAGGTGTAAGGATGGATCACAGGTCATTAATGGATATCTGGGGTTATGCATTAAAGAGGTGGGCTGAGGGGATGCAGGCTCGGAGGAGGATAAACATTAATGTGGACTCACTCGGCTCCTCTCTGCTTGGAGTCGGCGTCATTTCCGCTGTTCATTTGAATCATGTATCGTTAATAAAGTTAAGTTTTGATTTTGTCCCTCCCTCCCCGCCGTCCCCCGGCTGTAGGACTATGAGAAGGCCCTGAAGTACATCCGCACACTGCTGAGGAACGAGCCAGGGAACACCCAGGCCCTGGAGCTGCAGAAGCTCATCGAGAAGGCCCTGAAGAAGGGTCCGTCCACACTCAAACATCAAGGCTGGACGAACACTTATCCTTCAGGGGGTCTGGCCCAGACGGGCAGCAGTACATCCAATACAACGTAGATTAAACGCAACATGAAGAACTAAGGGCTGTATGTCAAGACGACGTGCAAAGCAGTAATAACATGAGAACAGAATAGTACATGTTTTAGTTAAAACGTCTACAGCTTCTGATAGTTTGTGCCGGCCCTATGTTTCAACTGGATGTGGAGGGTTGTAGAGTGGCTGCGTCTTGTAGCTGACTAAATGACTAGCGGCTGTCAAACACTAGTGACGTCAAACTCTATGGACCTTCAAACTCTAGGGGCCGTCAAAGTTTGAGGCGTAGCATGCGGCGCTAAAAGGGGAAGCTCTATCTCCGCTGTGTGGTTAGGCAGCGGTCCAGCTCCAGCTCCAGATAGGTGCTAAATGGTTCCAGCTACGTAAACAAATGCCTGACAGACGGGCACATGCATGCAGATACTGGGCTGCTATTGGACGTGGATTGACTCGTGAATTAATGTCTGTTCTCTTTGTCGTCCCCAGATGGACTGGTTGGCATAGCGATCTGCAGCGGGATCGGTCTGGGCGTGGCCGGCTTGGCAGGGCTCATCGGATTGGCCGTCGCAAAAGGAGCCAAATCGTAGAAGTTAAGATCGGTCTTGATTTTTGTTTTCCTTCTTCCATAGAGGAGCACCCAGAAGGTTTCTCTCTGTAATTACCATAATTAAACATTCATGGCTTCCATCTGTTGGGGAAAAGCTGAAAGAGTTTCTTTGTTTAACTCAATCTGCGTTGTGATTGGTGTGTTCACTAAATCGGGGGAGGAGTCCTAATATACTACGATTTGAGTCACGTTGCTGTGAGCTACGGAGTGCATTTGTAATAACCGCATGAAGACATTTAAACATGGCCGTCCCATATTCATGACCCACTTTTGTATGTTTCAAAAGCCTCGATAAGCAGCGGCCGCTCATCATCTGATAAACAGTGTAAATAATTTCAGGGGGTGTTAAGGAATCTGGTTTACTGATCAGAAGAGAATAACCTTTAAGATGTAAACAGGATGTTTGGTAGAAGACCTCGCAGGTGCAATTAATTTGTTTTGGTGTCTTAGTTTTCTTGACTGTGCGGGGAACATGGTAACTATATTAAGAGGGCATTGATGGGGAACATGGTAACTATATTAAGAGGGTAATGATGGGGAACATGGTAACTACAGACACTATGTTAAGAGGGTAACGACTTCGCTCAGGGAGGAGGGTCAACACGCTGAAGTTCGATCAAAATGCCAAAAGTAATTAATCGTTTTCTTGGAGGACCGTGTGTGTCAGGGCAGACATGTATGTTGTGTATAAGACAGGTCTGTCTGTCTCTGCCTGTCTCTGTCTGTCTGTCTGTCTGTCCGGTGGGCAAGGTCAAGTACGAGACACACGCGTCCAACTTATATTTTATGTTATGTTCTTTGTAATTAAATGTCTAACCATACGATATGTTGATAGTTACCGATTTGTTTATCATCTATTTAAGTGGAGCACAACTGTTCAGTTAATAAAATCATTCATTAAAACAAAAAGGGTCTTGGGGAATGATTGAGGTGAAAGGCGGCGCTGCGGCCTTCTGCTGGCGGAGATCGAAGCCACGCTCCGAACCCATAAAGGGAGGAAACTGTTGAATGTTTTCAACGGTTTTTGTTTATTTTTGCAGGATAGCGGTCCAAACTCTTTACTGAGCGTGATGATAAAAGGGAACGCGGTTCGATGCCCGCATGTCACTGGCCCCGGTGAGGCTGTGGGCCGTTACCGGTGGCGTCGTTTAGACTTTTAACGGTTAACTAACGGCAGCGTTGGTTCTGACCCGCGTGGGCGAACCTGGAATCAAAACACACGATGTTCCACTCGGTAACCGTGGGTGACGGGTGCAGAGGTTCCCTTTCCCCACACCGTCCCAGTGAGGACTCACTGGCCACTGGTCCAAGTCCAGTTTATAATTCACATATTGCCTTTTAATCATCAGTGGTTTGTCTCTGACTTCATCTCCGCTTCCTGCTTCGGTCATTTGTCACGACATATTTTCACACATTTCGCCAGATCTCATCACGACTATCGTCGATTCTGCCCGATAGGTCCTGTCAGCTAAAAACGTGCCGAGTTGCCGGGGCGATAAAAAAAAGCCGTACAACTTGACCTAGAAAGGAATTAAGCGTTGTGCATCACACCTGGAAGGCTGTGGAGGCGATCTGTTCGGGGTTATCTGTGTGTGTTACACATTAACCCTCAGACCGACACGGCCGAAACTCCCCCGAGACGAGGCGATGAGCCCCTGGGGGGGCGAGCGACGGAGGGCTGGGAACACGGACGAATCCCAAGGCAGCCACTTCAACATGGAAGTTAATATTTACAGGAATATAACCAGAGCAACACAGGTTGGTTAGGAAAGGTTTGGTTGGTCTTGGAGGATCACACTGTGTACGTTATCTGTTCGGTTTCAGTGTTATAAAATTAATTAGGTGGTAATAAGAGGTCAATGTGTGTTTCTGTATTTGTTACAATGTTGGGGTTAGGAGTGGCGTGATCGCTGTTATCAACTCAAATCAGAACAAAATGTACGAGACTTATAAATCAACCATTATTATGAACAACTCGAGTCTGTTTAAAAATCTCTCGGCCTCCATATTTCTTTCAAATAAATTTCTCAAAGCAGAGATTCTGAATATACGTAGAATAAATATTCTCAGTTCAGTGTTTGAGTTGTTAGTTTGTAATAAGAGACATCCGTTCTGTCGCAGCACTATCAACGAGACTGAAGGCCTTTATTATACCTGAAGATAGACGTCTCTATCTGTCGTCCATCAGGAACATTCTCCATCATTTAAAGTTTATCGTTTCAGTTATCTCCGCCCTGCCTCATCACCGGGGTCATTCTGTTTACCAGACACCCAGCAGTGTTCAGAACAGTGTTTCACGGTTATGTATTCACATCTGCAAGTCATCCTGACCGCTTTTGGTTCTGAGTTGTCGGATCACGAAGTGACATGGCAGGAAGTGATTGGTACGTCTTATCTCTTGACCCTTGTGGACAATCGAACCGAAACACATCCTGGAACGTTCTGGTGTGCAGGAGGAAAACTCAAAGGCCAATCCTGAATTGGCCTGTGACTGCCAAAATGGTTCAAACGGTATCTCGATCTGTAGTTTGGATTATTATTCGCCTATACCAAGCTCTACCTTCTGCCCTGCCCATGGGCAAGGGCACTAATAACGAGTGGATTCCCGGGCGCTACTCTGTGTTCCAGCCCACTTCCGCTGGCTGGAACACAGGGGTAGGGGTTCAAACGGACATAGTTCCTGATGAAGACCTACTTTATCCCTGTGAGGAGACTGTGCAGAGGCACAGCCACTACAGGGGTCAATAAAGTTGACCCCTGTTTCCACTGGGAGTCAAACCGACAACCATGTCCCCTTAACCCTGCAGACGCAAGATTAAAACGAGCAGAGATTACAGCTGATGGGTGATAGTGGAGAAGGAAGAGCTGGTGTGAAGGGGCGTCTTGACGTGGTCATGTTTTGTTAATATGCATGGTAATCATTGAGGAATGATTCAAATATTTACCTGGACGCTACTTTTAAAGCCACTCGGATTGCCTTTTTGAAGTTAAACATTAACTTGAATCGTTATTACGATTGGAAGAGTGGATGTCATGTGTGTGATAGTTCTTATATGTCAGGTGTTGGTATCTCAATGACGCCTACAGGTATGCTGTGGTCACTGGGATTCAAACCCACAACCTTTCAACAGCTGTCAGTACAGTTCCTACATTGAGATGTGTGATATCTGTTTTTTTATTTTGTGCAGTTAATACGCACTCGATCTAATCAAGGCTTTTACTCCGTGAGCTTTAGGCTGATATTCTGACCGGAGACTTCTGGCCGTCAAGGTGATGACTTTGTGACTGAATATTCTTCTGGCCCAGTTGTTGGAGAAGTTCAAGCCTGGACGTAGAAATGCAGAGCAGTTCAATCTGTCAGCAGGCTGTTTGTCAGCACTAGTGTCCGGTTGCCTTTCCCTACAGATGAACCAGACCCTTCATTTAAAATGCAAAGAACAAACTTTAAGTGGAACATCATTCTGGGGGGGCTTCTCAAATAAACCAATCTTCTCCATTGCTATCCCGTGAAAAACACATTTATGTGAATGTGCTATATTCAATCAATTTGAAGTACAGGATCCAAAGAGTCCTGGAACGACTGCGGAAAGAATGACCAGAGAGCCAAACGTATAATAGAAAGGTTTACACTCTCCACTTAAACAAACACTGAATACCGAGAATGTTGAAAAACTCTCAACTCGCTTTTTAAGTCACGTATTCTCAGATAGGGGCGGGTCTGAGGTTGGCGTTTTGTTGGTTTAATACATTTTCAGCTTTTTCTAGTTTGTTATTTTTGTGTTTATCTAAGTTTGAGTGTGTCTACAAATCTTTCATCAGCAAAAAAAACCTTTATAGTCTATTTACAAAACGAGGACCATTGAATCATCGTGCTGCCCTCGTGGGAATACCATTAAAGTTGCCGTGTTCTTGGAAAGCAGGTGATAAAGCTATAGACTTGGATAGTAAAGAGAAAGTTATATTACGTCCAGAGGCTGTTTGGGAAATAAAAAAAAAGAACTGCCTAGGTCATAATTTCCTAGGTTTTAGCGAGAAAGAGTTCAGCAGAAAAGACAATACTTTTTCATTTGCTTGTTAAAATCCCTTAAGATGGGAGAGAGGAGGAGAGGATGAACGGAGCGACTGCTAGTCGTTAACGAGGAGCTGCTCAGCCTAACCTTTTACACACAACTGATTATGTTGAATCTCCTGACCCCAATACGGGTGTTCCCTAAGCCCCATGTTTGGATATATATTATCTAATCTGCCTCTGAAGATAGTGGTTCAAGAGAGAGAGGAGTCGTTATGACATGCGTGGGTTTGAACTACCAATAAACCAGACAATGTTGTTGATGTGCTCTTTTACATGCACATCAACATAATGTAAATCCACCCAATATAGAGTAAATCAACCAGATATAATTTGCTTAACAGGGAAACAACACAAGACAAGGAATAAAGTTTTAAATAATATTGGAAAAAAATAAACAATCACAGAGAATCATTTTTAGAGGCGGTATGAGGCAAATGACACACTAAGAGATGTTTAAAATACAAGACATGTGATGGCATGATCTATTCCTCTGGCAGACAGTTTGAGCTGGCTTTATAAGGTATGGTGATCATGAGAGCGAGAGAGAGCGGCCTTGAGATGGTCACCATGGAGACGGTAACGCTGACGAAGCAGATGGCGTCCCTCCAAAGTTTTCCAGTGACTGTTTTGGTTCAGGACTGCGGCCAGCAGTTATACTGTCACTCACACTTTGGATGGAACCTGATTGTGGAGAATAGCTGCTGAATGGTGAAACACTATCTGGTATCACCGTTTTATGTCCAGAAATAAGTTTACCAATACTTGAGGAGGTTTTGAGGTTTTATTCCTGAGCCCATTCAGGGATAAGATAGGGTCATGCTGATTCCAACTTCAGGGATCTGGGTTTGACGCCAGGCACACGATTCAAAGAAGAGAATGTTAACGGAGTCAACACCAGAGCCGTGACCATTGGACCCTCAGCCGATAAACACCTGGGGAGTTTCTGGGGGTGTCCAAGAGGATCGAGAGACTAGCGCTCGTGGGAGGAGAGAGTGTGGTAGAGACACACTCTTAGAGAGAGGAGAGAGGGAGTGTCACATAGAGAGACAGAGAGACAGAGAGAGAGGGACAGCAGGGGGTATAAATCATCGAACCAATCACATACCCGGGCTCGCGTTGACTTCTACCGACCGTACCCTACATTCCCTAGTCCCCACCGTACTGGGAGAGCTGGTTTTAGAGGAACATTCCATCCAAATCACCAGGAGTTGACCCATCTCCTCCGACTAGTTCTGAGATCTTTGGCTGAAGGTCTTCAGATAAGACTGCCCTCTCGCCTGGTGGGACCAGGGTCGACCGGCTCCCGATCGCCATGGACCCCATCGTGGAGGTCGTGGCCCTGCTGCTGGGCTTCCTGGGCTGGGTCATGGTGGGCATCGCGCTGCCCAACCGCTACTGGAAGACCTCGACGGTCAACGGCAACGTCATCACCACCTCCACCATCTACGAGAACCTGTGGATGTCCTGCGCCACCGACTCCACCGGCGTGCACGACTGCCGGGAGTTTCCCTCGCTGCTGGCGCTCAACGGTAGGACAGACGGGCCGATGGTGGGACGGAGGGTAGGACAGACGGACGCAGAGCTTGGTCGTGAAGCGCTGATTAACCTATGAGGTGGAACGTGTGTTTTAGAAAATGATTCAGTCTGGATTCAAGTGTCCGCGCGATGAGTGAATAGTGATGGAAGTGAATAGTAATTGTACTATACTACTATATAGTAAAAATACTTCTATATATATATACTACTATATAGTAAAAATACTTCTATATAGTAGTATACTACTATATAGTTTTAAAGAAGTAGTAGTTATAGTGTCTCCTCCAGTATTAGTAACAGGATTCACGATGATATATCGATTCAATTTGTTTTACAGCCACCATAACATTCAAAGGTTTATGATAAAAATAAAATGTTTGAACTGCAGGATAAAAAACTATGACAACGTCACAATTTTCCCCTTCAGATGTTTAAAGACATTGCTTTCGAATTCTCCAATCAGATATTGTGGCGTCAACACTGGATTGATATCATGGGAACATGAACCATTGAACCCACCACTAGCCAGCCTGTGCATGTACCTACCACTACATTAGTGCTCTTTAGTCTCCAGTACACTTTGTACACTGAAACTTAACACCTTTAGTGGTTACTCATTAACCAGAGCGCTTCGGGATATGTCTCTCCAGAGTGGTGATGTATTTCTCCATACATCATCTCCATCCATACCCATTGTCGATCTAAACACCCACGCTGGTTGAATTCTACATTAATGTTTAACAATAGGGATGATGGTTTCTTTTCCAGTTTTCTTTTCTTTCAAATACTGGATAAATGTTACCTAACATAACTTTTTACTTGGAAATCACTACTACTAATTACTACTATTACTGAGTATTTTCCCTCAGAAGGTGTGGACTTCGAAAGCAACTATCCTATATTTAGACATAACATGTCTAAATATATCAGACCTGTTTTTGCATAATGAGTGACATCAAGGGGTGTGTGTGTGTGTGTGTGTGTGTGTGTGGGTCTAATTGTGTGCATGTGTGTGTCTGTGTATGCGTGTGTTCGCATGCGTGTGTACATGTGTGTGTGTGTGCCTGTGTACGTGTCTGTGTGCGTATGTGTATGTGTGTATGCGTGTGTGTCCTCGAACTGTCCCTCTCAGTGATGTGGTGTTGTGCGGTGTTGTGTGCAGGCCTTCTCAGTGGTGTGTTGTGTGGGGTTGTGTGATGTTGTGTGGTGCTGTGTGTATTGTGTAATGTGTGACATTGCGTGTTGTTGTGTGACGTTGTATGTGCTGTGCGCATTGTGTGCCATTGTGCGGTGTGTTTGTATTCTGTAACGTTGTATGTGCTGTGTGGGGCTGTATATATTGTGTGGTGTGTTTGTATTCTGTAACGTTGTGTGGTGCTGTGTGACGTTGTGTATTGTGCGCTGTTGTGTAAGGTTGTGTGCTGCTGTGTGCTGCTCTCCAGGCTACATCCAGGCGTCGCGGGCCCTGATGGTGGCCTCCATCGTGCTGGGCGCCTTTGGCATCGTGGCGGCGCTGGTGGGGATCCAGTGCTCCAAGGCGGGCGGCGAGAACTACGTCCTGAAGGGCCGCATCGCTGGGACGGCCGGGGTCATGTTCCTCCTC
>OOFH01110673.1:0-10029 GCA_900323355.1 Merlangius merlangus
TGGCTCTGCAGCTTGACCCTGCAGGAAATAATAGGTCATTAATTAAACCTATTATTTATTTTCATGTTTCATAAATATGAAAAATGCGGCAATAACATTAAATGAATGCCATTATTACTGAAAATAAAAAATGTATGAAGATTTAAATTGATCATTTTAAAATAATGTTTTTTTCCTTTACCTCATCACAGTTTTCAGTGGCCAGACTGCTCACAATCTCAGTGGTGAGGTCACTGTATGTCCTCTGGCGTAGGTCAGGGTCTATGTGAGACAGGGACTTAAACCTCGGATCCAGGGCAGTAGATCTGTGGAGGTAGTCCTGTAGAGTAGGGGGTGAAGTGTATCTGGGCTTCAGGTCCTCTCTAATGGCAGTCTTGACATCTTGAGTGATGGTGCTGTCTTCCACACTTGGAGCCATGGATTGTAGAATCCTTGTTTTCAGCGGAAGGATCATTGACACAGATGGTGACGTTTCAGTGCTCAGCAGAGATGTAACAGTTTTAAGGGGTTTAAGCACCTGGAGGACCTCCTCTGCCACTCTCACATCATCATCAGAGAGGGTTATGATGTCTTTGACATTTTTCTTTAGGGTCTTGTCGGTCAATGCAGAGTATATAGCTGCCTGCTGCTCCAGATAACGCTCTAACATATCATAAGTGGAGTTCCACCTTGTTGGGACATCATGTATGAGCTTATGAGTAGGCAGCTTTAGCATTTCTTGCCTTGTCTTAAGCACATGAGCAGCTGTTGTGCTTCTGTGGAAGTAGGAAACCACCTTCCTGATCCTCCCAAGGAGGCGGTCCATCCTATTGACTGAGATTCCCTTCTGTGATGCCAAATTTACTACATGTGCAAAGCACCCTATCTGTGGGCCCAGTCCTGCCTCATTCACTGCATTTATTTGATTTTTGGCATTATCAGTTGTGACTGGGATATTAGTAGTGGGCCTCTTTATCTTCCATTCCTCCACTGCTTGTGTCAGTACCTGCGCAAGGTGACTGCCTGTGTGACTTTCGTAGAGGGGGAGTGTCTGCAGCACCGGACTTCTCATCTCCCAGTCTGCTGTGATGAAGTGAGCGGTTATTGTCACATAGCTCACCGTTCCCCTCGACGTCCACCCGTCTGTTGTGAGTGCAACAGAGGGTGCTACAGCTAGCTCATCCACGACCTTTTTCTTCTCCTGCTCATACAGACTTGGCACAATATTGTCGCTGAAGTGGGTGCGCGACGGGATGTCGTAACGTGGCTCGAGCACGTTCAGCATGTGTTTGAATCCCTTGTTTTGCACAACGGAATATGGCCTCATGTCAGCACCTATAAACAGACCGATAGCGTTTGTGATTGCTTTAGCCCGGTCTGATTGTGGAGGAAGGGGCTGCTTAAATGCCGCGGTGATGAGCGGTTGTTGAGCCGCTTTCGGTTTCACTCCTGTCAGTGAAACAACGGGGTGATGTCGCTGTAAATGCGTGACCATGCTCGATGTGTTTCCACTGTTGTATGGCTTTCTTGTGCCACACACCGTCACGGTTTTATCCACCAACCTCTTTCCTTCTGAATTCAATTTGACAGGGAAGCCAAAATGCTCCCAAACAGGGGATTTAAATGTGGGGCGTTTTAGTTCTTCTGTTCCTCCGCTCGCCATGACCACGCTGTGTTGCAGGTTTTTCTTTGTTAGCAACGCTATGTCAGCTACATGTTACGTCTGTGTCGTAACCTAGGCGACAGGTTTGTGTGGCAGCGCGAGTATATGGAAACAGACGTAGCACTGGAGGCAGCAGTTATCGTTAGAGTAGTCACCGAAGTCTAGCCTTTTATTTTCCATGCCCACTGTTCTTCATGTTGTACGCTGAGGACAATAAATCACAATGAGCCATAGGACTGTTTGCTTTTTGAAAAGGGAACTGTTGCAGACTTTTACCCAGAGCGTGTTAAGTAGCTCTGTCCCTGGAACTAGCAGGAATGGTTACGGCTGTGTGTGGACTGAACATGCGCAATTTTTATTTTTTTCATAAATCAATCCGCGGATCATGCGTGTGCCGAACCGAAATAGATGATCCGAACGGATCACGGATCAATGATGATCCGTTGCACCCCTAACTAAAAGTTCATGAACTGTTCATGAACTCAATGAATGACCTGTTCATGAGCTCGAAGTTCATGAACTGTTCATGAACTCCAAGTTAATGAACTGTTCATGAACTCAAATTCATGAACTGTTCCTGAATTCAAAAGTTCATGAACTACAGTTCAAGGAAAGTTCAAGAACAGTTCTTCAAGAGTACATAAAGAATACATGATATTCATACTAAATACATGAACTGTTCATGAGCTGTTCATGAAAACTTGATGATCTGTTCATGAACAATTTGATATGAATTGTTCATGAATTTTTCATGAACAGTTCATGAAATTTATATACATTTCATGAACACAACTATAGCATACTCAAAATCATTGATGACTTACGTATAACCCGTAATGAAAGATAACTTGTAGTACAATGTTTTGAAGATTCAAAATTTAGTAAACTATTGAATTGCATAAATTGATTTAACTCATAAGACATAAACTGTAAATTAAAATTATCCGGAATCGACATTTACTTCGTCGATAAAATAAATGTCTTATTTTTGATTTATTAAGAATGCTAAGATGCTATATCATATTACAAGTATATTATTTTTCGATCGTATATCGGAACAATATGAACAAAAATAGTATAAAAATTAAAATGGCCGAATTATATGCAAGATATTATCAGAGATTTATAATACATAATCGAACCAGAGATATACTACTTTTTAGGGCTGAACGGTTATCTTTTGTATAATATGAAATTCACGTAATATGCATTCAATAATGAGAAGAAATCACTCTCCAAAGACAAAAATGTGACGAAAGTTTGATGTTGAATAAAATTGAAAAATATACTGCCCAGTCCTTTGTATAAACCTAACGCATCCAAACTCCTTTATCACTGCGCGCCAACTACGATCAGCCAATCACGTCGCATTTTGGAAACTGCAACAAAGCATTGACCAATCAAAACGCCCGACATTGCGATGTTGGTTGCTTGACCGCTTGACCACCTACATGTAAACACGGAGCACGCACATGGCGGCACGATTCATATGATGTGTTCATATGTTTGCTTAAATAAAGCTTGGTATACATACGTAGTAACAGCAAATTAGAAGCTATCATTTAACATATTATATTCTCTCAACGTTCGTTATAAGCTTGATGAGTTTTTGTGAAGAGACAGACGATTTACACGAGGTGCTCCATCGCGAGGGAGACTGAGAGGACACGGGAAATATGGCGACTGCCGATGGTGAAACAGACTCAACGAGTAGTAAATCAACCCAATTTCGAAGAAATTGAATGCTTATTGTGCTTCAGAAAATTAGCATCCAAACAAAACATCTTCCTTCATTTACACAAGGCCCACAAACTATGTAAGTACCGATCGAACGAAAACATCTGACTTCAATACGTAATATATGGTCCCGAGTTGCGCTGATGATATTTTATCCATTGTTTCTTATTTAAATAGATATTAGGATGACTTGTATATACGTGATATTAAATCAATGTATGTGAATGATTTGAGTTGTTAATAAGACGATATTTTTGGTTTTCGTTACGACCAAGCAATACGTTAAATGTTATTGTAGAATTTTCTTTATTCTATTTTACTCATATACAGGATAATCAGGATATCAATCCGTGAAAGAATAATACCAAATATATTTCACAAGTGGAGTGATACATATTTTTCTCTGAGTTCTCTTGATAAGCACCACAGAGACGTATATTCAATCAAATTTGAATTCAAACATATTACAAATAATTGTGTAGTCTATTTCTAACTCAATGAAGCATAGTTCATGAAATGATTCAAGAACAAAAGTTCATGAACTTAAGTATATATTATTTCTTGACTTTTTCATGAACTGTTCAAGAACTGAACAGTTCATCAAAAAGTTCATGAACTGTTCATGAATTGTTCTTAGATTTTTCTCGGAAATGTTCATCAAATTAAATGTTCATGATCTGTTCATGAACTGTTCATGAAGTAGTTCATGATCAATTCATGAACTGTAGTTCATGAACTGACTATATGAACTTTTCATGAACAGTTCATGAACTGTTCATGGAGTTCATGAACAGTTCTTGAACAGTTCATGACTTGATGAACACACTTTCGCAGGGGCACCTGGGTTGCCTCTGTGTTCTTCTGACACATCGCGGAAATGCACCCAGCTGTACCTCGGGCCAGAGGAAGTGAAGTTTGCCTCTGTGAAATACAAGAAGTCTGCTACTTCGGGCCGGGGTAATGCAGTTCCAGAGTGGTCAGCTTTTGTTGGCTGCGCACCCTAGGTCAGGCGATCGGGGACGTGGGGTTCGACAAAGTTTCAAACCCGATTCAAACCCTATGTCGCCGTCTGTTTTAAAGGCCGAAGTGCTGCTGAAACAGGGGTTTAAGTACCCTTTTAGGAGCGGGTGGGAGTAGACTCGGTGGATCGAACTCAACGACTTGGCAACTCCATCGGAGTCTGTGAGAAAGTGTTCCCCCTTCCCACTGTTTCTCACATTCCAGCAAAAGTATTTTGTATTTTTACTTCCATCGCAGTAGGGGGCAGTAGGTTAGTCCATCTAGCCTTGGCCAGGAAATGTTCCCTATGTAAATGGTATGGCCTAACTGGCCCTGATTGGTCCACCTGGGACTAATTGCTTTCCTTATTAAAGGGGTTGCTCATTCTATGTTGGGGTGGGTGAAGGTAGGTGCTGGCTTGATGTAAGGCCAGTACTAGGAACCATATGTTATGCTATGCTATGTTGAAGCTATGCTATTCTAAGTGTCTGAAACATTCATTTGTATTTTGAACCGTGGATTTGTTTTTGTTTATTATTTTTGGACTTGGTTTGCAGTAAACAAACTTCACTCTTTATTCCAAATGGAATTGCACCTCATTTTTGTCCACTCTCCAGTCCAGTGAGTCCGTATCCCAAATACCCGGGGTGACCACATCGGCTCCTCACACAGTCCTTTAGATACCTTTTATTTTTTTCAAGAACCTGCATCCATTGACGCAAGCGACGCTTTTGTCCATAATGAGTGGTTGTGGTTTGAACATCTTGGAGTAAATGATTGCATAAATGCAGAGGACTTTTATGTGTAGGTTATTCTTTTCAAAGCGACAGCATTCAAGTCAAATGTACTTGGACAGAGAGTGAAAATGAAAGTGTGACTCACTCTTCAGACCCTATTCAGGTCAACCGGGATGTGCGCTGGAGCCCGGAATCAAAAGAAACACGCAATATGTATTTTATGGCAGACGTAAAAAGAATAAAAGGCTTAACTATAAATCATAAATTGACTTCATTAATTCAGTGCTTTTCTAACCGGTGGCCGCTCAAAGTGTGATACAGTAATGCCCAACATTCACCCGTTCACACACATTCACACACCGATGGCGGAGTCAGCCACGCAAGGCGACAGCCAGCTCGTTCAGAACAGTTAGGGTAAGGTGTTTTGTGCAGGGACAGCTCGACACTCGATACGCTAGGAGGAGGAGCCGGGGATCGAAGTGGCAACCCGCTCTACCTTCTGAGCCACATTCTGCCCTACACTTCACAACACGGTTTATTTTTGACTAGCTCTGCCTCAATCCAAACACTTATCAACTCCCATCGTCTCTCCTTGGATGACCTCTGCGTTCTTCCAATTTCCCCTCAAGAACATACAAACGTCCGCAGTTATTTCCACAGATTCTCCTCGTACCCAGGAATCAAGGTAACCGCGCGTTGTGTAGTCAAAGGCCGACAGATCTCGCCCAGGACTCCACCTCTGAGGGCTCAAGCTGTGAGGCGGTCTTCCACACCACATGTTTATCTCTGCTTCAGTGATGTTGCTGAGGGGGAAATGTGAAAGGTCAGACACAAAAATGGAAGACTGCGGCTGGATGGCACGTATCGTTATATACTATACTTCTGTCTGGGTGCGAAGATCATAGCCGAACCGTGAAACCAGTGGACGTCTCACTCCTGATCCATAACGCATGTTTGTTTTCGTATTCCCTCGATTGGTTGGAAAACTCATTACACTCCACATAGAACAAAAAACGTTTCTTACCCAGTTATCCTCTGATTACTTTTTAATCATTGAGTGAATTCCTGCCGTTCCTTTATCAAATTTCCTTTCAACTATTGTTCGAGTCTGGCCCTCTGCAACACACACGCGCGTGCTTATACATTTCTCTTGATTGGATTACTTTAATGCCTTTTTAATGGGCCTCTGTCAATCTGTTGCTGCCAGACTCCAATCAGTACAACATCACGCGGCTGATAGAACTCCACCCAGAACCCCCACCCAGCACATTACACTTTCACCACAACTGCCGGTACAAATTACAGTCAAACGTCACTGATCACCTGCAAGGCATGATCTGACTGATCTACTTCAGTTGCCGTCTGTTTTGTTATATAACCTTGCACGCCACAGACAGACAGACAGACAAGAATCCCCTACATCTGTGGACTGTAATACGTCGCTAATTCAAACCAAGGCTCAACGGTTCAGGCTGATAAAGTCATATAACTGTAAACATACAAATTAAAAGATTCAAAGTCCACCACGTCTCTTTAGGGTTTAACGGAGAGATAATTGTTATTTGCTTAATTTCAGACCGGGTACGTCCGTCGGTTATGGCCAGTGAATCCAAAAGGGTCTTATGTGCCTCGATGCTACAACAACCATGCTGGTGTGCCATGCTATCAAACACTGTGCCGCTCTCTTTCTTGTTATTATTTTTGGGAGTATGATTTATTTTTTTCTATGTGATCTGCTTGCAATGCTTTTCCCTATTTTTTTAAAATAGAATCGATTCCAAATGGGGAGTTGACAGATATGACACGTTGGCTTCGGAGCGCCAAAAATGCATCCGGCAGGTGAAAGTGTTGATTTGAAATGCATTGAATTTCAATCAACACTCTCATAGGCGATGCTGATTATAACGATCATTATGCCAATTGTTGATCTTTGGTAAGGGCTGCGAATCAACATGCAGCGTCGCACATAAAAACACAAAATCAACTTTAAGAAACCTACCTTTTCAAATGAGCATTTCTGGTCTTTCGAGTGCACTAATGTCGTACTGTATACATGGTTACAAAAGCACATTATAATTTTACATGAATCGTCGGTCTCTCAGTGTCTACGTTTGCGTTGTGTTTAAACAAATTGCGCTTCTTCTCCCGTACCGTGTACATTAATGTTCTGAATCGCTTTCATTAATGTACCTCACTACTCATTCTGAACCCTTAAGCATGTTTTCATAGCAACAGCGCTGTATAAATAAAGTAGTATTTTAAATCAAGTACTAGTATCAGCGCTCGATGGAAGGTATCTCGGGGGGTGGGGGGGCGAAGACAGGACTGCCGCCTGTGCATCATTCAGATAGCGGCAGCAGTGACTTGTTCTACAAGGGAACTGGAAATTCCTCCAACCGAGTGCGAACATGTGACTTAATATAGATTAGCCTCCCTCTCCCACTTCCCTGGCCAAGACTTTTAATTTGAGAGATTAATATCCCCTGTGGTTTTCATCCTTCCCATCACACCGGATGGTGATATCGTGTAGGGGCGCGGGGGGGGCTAAATTTACCGCTGCGTACCCTAATTATGTCTGGAGATGAGATGTGAGATGTTGAGGTCTAAATATTTACCAAGCGGTGGACGCATGATGATGCCGTGTGTAGGAGGCGCTTGACGGCACCAGCTCAGCTAACTGCTGTCAGGTTTTTACCAAACAGCAATTAAGACTGCTCTGTATTAATCTCTATTAGGCTACTTTGATCGTGCCAGATCGTGTAGTATGGTGAGAAAGCAGAAAGATTCAGGGTTAAAACGGCCCTCGTTCCACCTGTAGACGGCAAATAACTGGCATATATGTACAAAGAACTGTATCTTTGGATAGAGGCATCTGCTAAATGACTTAATCGCCATTTCAGTTCCATGCTCTCACACATCAGTTGTTTGCCAATATCGTCATTTATTTCATTACCTTATTTCATCGCTACCGTTTCCACATCAGCTCTTTTTTTTGGTACGGCTGTTGTGTTTGCAAACAGTGATTCCTCTCCCATGCGCCATAAACAAGCGGACAATTAAGTATTTAGATTCTATTTCAGTTGATGGTTTTCTGTTTGACTGTCGAAAAGCCGTGAGATTCAGAACAAGTGGGTTTCCAAGACGAAATTCATCAGCACATTTTTTTTTTTTCCTTTTGACTTCGTTGTCCTTTGTCTCATGGAATGGAACAGAAAACATTTAAAAAGGGTCTTAAATTGAAAAAGCTATTAAAGGGATCAATTTCGTCTGGCATCCAACAAGTGGTATTGTTTCGGTTGACAGTTGATGTGAATTTAAAGCCTTGTTTTGTGGTTTCCTGGAACGTGTCGAATCACAAAAGAAGGAAAACGAAAAAATGGAATCCAGCGGCGCTCTACGTTTGGCTCATGAATGCAGTGCAGCACTGATGTCAGGACTGTACACTAGCGTTGGAGTACGAGTAATTCTATCTGTGTCATCTGCCTGTCTGCTCTCCGATCAACCTGCCTTTTCATCTTTCTGTCCTATTTTCCAACTTCCTACCTCTGTCTTCCTAACTTTCTGTCTGTCTAGCTTCCCCTCGTTCTCTCTGTCCACATTTATTCCAGTCTGTAGACCTCTCTGTCCATCTGTCTCTCCATCTCCCTCTCGTCCGTCTGTCCATATGTCTGTCTTTCTCTGTTTTCCCCCCCAAATCCAGTCTTTACCTACTCGGTGTACATAGCCTACCCGGGTGTTTCACACAGAGTACATATTTATCACAACGCTGGACGGCAACATACGTGTCCAGGGAAGAGAGCATCGTACATCACTGCTGCGTTGTCTCACAGATTATTTTGTTTTTGGGCTCCGCGGCGAGATCCCACAGATGGATCTCTGGGGGCCGGCGGATCCCTGCTTTGCTCCTTGCCGCTTCCAAATCCCACCGTTTACTGTGCGTTTGGGAGGGCGTGCGTGTGTCTCTGTTTGTGTATTTTGTGTGTGCGTGTGTGTGCAACTCTTTTTTAAAAGGATTGTGTGTTTGTGTGGGTGTGTCGTTTTTAATAGAACGTGTGTTTGTGTGTGTGCGTGCTTTTTTTTATAGAAAGTGTGTTTTTGTGTGGGTGTGTTGTATTTCATACAATGTGTCTGTGTGTTTAATAGAAATTGTGATTGTGTGGGGGTGTGTTAAGTTTAATAGACTGTGTGTATGTGGTGTGTGTGTGTGTGTGTGTGGATACGTTTGTATAATAGTATGTGTATTATTCTGCCTGACTTTAAACAAAAGTGTTTGTTTAATATAACGTGTGTGTGTGTGTGTGTGTGTGTGTGTGTGTGTAATGGAATGTGTATGTGTGTTTGTGTAATGGAATATGTGCCTATACACCTGTGCTGGAAAGAAAGTGTGATGGTGATTAACATAACACCAAACACTGATGTTGACACGTCATGTCTTGTGTGTCAGTGTGTGTGTGTGTGTGTGTGTGTGTGTGTGTATGTATATACAGTATGTGTGTGGGCGTGCGTCTGTGTGTGTTTGTGTGTCTGTGCCTGTGTGTGTTCCCTACCCACGTGCATCTGTGTTTGCATATGTGTCATTTCTTTAATTATATTCAGCGTAAACCCAGATCACCAGAGTCACACAGGGAGAGAATTCCGCTTCTTCAGTGACAAGACAGAAACAAGGCCGCACAATACACACAGTATACACAACGGAGCACTAGGGACAAGAAGCAGGGGTTTGAATCCCAACCAAGAGGTCCTGGGTTCGACTCTCGTTTCCAAGCAGAACGGTTTGGATCCCGACCCTCTAGCCCCTATATGATCTACGATAATTAGGGCAAGAGGCAGGTTATTGTGGTGGTGACACTGTTCTCTTCCAACCCAAAGGGTTATACAGTAGGATCAATCCCCGATGTCCACAGTCGACCTGGT